>WUQG02312485.1:0-19127 GCA_011317285.2 Androctonus mauritanicus | reverse complement strand
GAGGACATTTTTACCTCCGGCGATTTAATTTTGTTTTTTTTTATGTTTTTTTGGACAATAATCGATAAAATTAATAAAGTAATAAGATACTCACTACTTTTCTTATATATGCAGTATATATATTTTACTATTATAAACGAATAAATTTGAGTAAAATAAATCAAAATTAAAATTTAATTAAACTAATTAATAAACGAACGCGAAACGGAAACATGATATACGAATCGAAGTAATAATGAAGATGAACTTTAAAAATATCTTCATAAGCGAGCGAGCGAGAGAGAAAGCGAGAGATCGCAAAAAGAAAAGAGAGAGCGAGAGAGAGAAAAAAAAAATATCGCCGATTCAAATTTTTTCGCGAAAGTAATTGGAAAATTTGTTTTCCTCTCCTGATATTTTTTAAACACTTATAAAAAAAGATAAATAAATAAATTTTGAATATACATATAATTTAATTTGTATCGGAAAATTAATTTTTACTTTAAAAAAAACACTTTTGCTCTTTTTTTTCTTTCTTTAAATGTAGTAAATAATATTTATTAACAATTCGGAGAAAATCTGAAAGAAGAAGACTGTGTTACAAACATAATTTTTCATGCTCCAGTTACAAAAATACAAACATTTTATAATTTTCTAAGAAAACATAAATAAACTCAATCGATTTAATTAGATTATTATTTTAAATCTAACAATTTAACTTTATAACTTTTTAAATATTTTATAGTAATGAAACGGAATTCTTCTTCTTGTTCGTGTGTGAAGAATTATAATTAGCAATATGGTTAAATCCTTATTTTCTAATTATAAAAATAACCAGTTTATCCATTTCGGTTCAGAGATGCAGCTCATCAGCAAACATGTCAAACTACTCACTACATTTTTGTTAAAAGAAAAGAGAAAGAAAGAAAAATGCCGATGTGTTTCTCTTATCGATTAACAAATTAGGATTGATCCAATTTTAACGAAATTCGGTATAGTGAATACAGTGATTTTTGGGATAAAAATAAAAAAAAAATTTTTTTATTAATAGTGGGCAAGAAAAATGTTGGGAATTTTTTTTGAGAATTGTGTATTCTGTGTAATTGATATTGTATACAGTGATTTTTTGGGATAAGTGTTTGTATATAGTGATTTTTGGGATAACTGTTAGGAACTTTTTCGACAATTGTGTATTCTGTATAATTTATATTGTATACAGTGATTTTTTAGGATAAATGTTTGTATACAGTGATTTTTGGGATAAAATGATACAGTGATTTTTTGCGATAAGTGTTTGTATATAGTGATTTTTGGGATAAATGTTGAAAACTTTTTCGACAATTGTGTATTCTGTATAATTCATACTGTATATAGTGATTTTTGGGATAAAATGATACAGTGATTGTTTGGGATAAATGTTTGTATACAGTGATTTTGGGATAAAATGATACAGTGATTTTTTGGGATAAATGTTTGTAGACAGTGATTTTTGGGATAAATGTTGGGAATTTTTTCGACAATTGTGCATTCTGTATAATTCATACTGTATATAGTGATTTTTGGGATAAAAACAAAAAAAAAATTATCAACAGTGGGCAATAAAAATGTTGGGAATTTTTTCGAGTATTGTATAAATGACAATCTTATTTATTTTATATGCGAATATTCCGGTAATTAAATTGAATTCTAACAAAATTTGGATAAAGTAGTAAGAGTGATATCATTAATGAACCAAATTTGAAGTATTTCTGTTCAGATTCACCATTTCGTTTCAAAATGGCAGTTGTGTGTTGAACATATCTGTTGGTATTTGGTTTGTAATTTCTAGTTTAGATAGATTCAATTGATGTAGATCATTTGTTGACAGATTTTGTTTCGAGTATGATATATCATTGATTTAAATATTACCATAAAATCAAACAAATTAAAATATTGTATTAACGCAGTAAATATCTTCATGAATAGGATGAATCAATTGACTTCCTTTATAGAATGGATCTGTTTTTTTAGAAAGGTTATATTTTTCTTTAGTTTGAATTATTAATGCTTTACTTGTACGTTCTCTTTTAAAAGTAATCTAAGAATTCTCTGCCCAATCTTTCCTCTCACAGACTACAGAAGAACTCAGAAAATATATTGTCTCATAAATAGTATTACTCAGAAATGGTCTTTCAGGGCTAAAGTATGATCTTCTTGGGTTGCATTTTCCTGCACCAGAAGATATTTTTACAGTCCCGTTGAAGAAGATATTTTCTTTTCTGATTAAGACTGGACTTTTTATGGGCTGATCTTGTTGGGGATGCACAATAGACCACTACAGTGCTAGGATTGTGTGAAGCCCCTCTTTCCTATAATACTATACGATACTACTCAGAAAAGAACTCCATTTTGAAATATTAATATTAAAATATCTGGAAACTATTCATCTCTGCTTGTTTTCTTTAGTTAATCTTAAGATAAACAATTCTGAAATATAATAAAATCTTAAAAAATTTCGAATTTTTTTTTTCTTAAATTTCACTTTTTCGACTACATCCAGATTTTTCTATTTTTAATCATCCAGATACTATAAAAAAAAATAAATAAATTTTTCCTTACATGTTTGTTTATGAGAATTTTATTTCAACGTTCACTTTTATCTCATTTTTTTTCCCCTGTCCAAAATTAATCAGTGACGCATCTCCCGAACATATTTTCATACTGGAAATCACAGAACTGTCAACAACTTTAGGTTGATATAAGCTCTGACAATAACTCTACTTTCGTTATGTCATCTAAGAATGGCTAAAGTATGTTCAAATACTATATCATCATATGTTCTGGTAAACATAACGGAGCTCTTCTCATCAATTGAAGGTTTTAGTAAACCCACGCCGAGTATAGATCTACATTCAAACTTTTTCTCGTAAGTAAACAATAAATCTGTAGTATATCATGTTTCGGTTTAATTTATGTGTTTGAATTTTTCACAGACAGAAGTATTTTCTCAAATATCAAACGGTGAAAAATATTTTGTTCCTTTACTTATTCATTAAATTCAAATGCCGTTATTTAGATTTTTAGAATGAGAGAGGTTAGAAATGATAGAAATGTTGAACATTTCTAAACTCCGTCATTCTAAAATCTGAAAATATAATAATTATTATTGTTATCCAAGTAAAAATCAGGAATATATTGATTTATAAGCTCTCGTTTAGTTCTAATTCTTTATTATTATTACAAAAATTAATTTTACTCGTAGTTTATTCATCTTAAAAGCGAAATTTCATCGCTATTATATGGTGAACGAATTTATTCTTCCAATATATAAGGGTGTCCCAAAAGTTACTATCTCAAAAACTAATGAGAATACAGGAAAGCAGCGTTAAGACAACAAAATAACTTTATTTCGGAATAAGTGCCACGCTAAAGTAGGGATATTCAGCGAGCGATGTCCACATGGTTTCTGTATAGAGCTCAAAGCCATGCAGCGTTGATCACGGAAGAACGAACGTTGGTGAGGCGAGATCAAAAAGCACAGAAATTAGAATTTTGGAGTCAAGTTTTGTAAGGCAGATCCAACAGGCAACGCTATCTGAGAATTAGTGATGAAATTTCAACGAGCGCTGCATCACTTGGAGATGAAGTGCTCACGTTGAAACTGCTCGCTCAACATCCCTATTTTTGTGTAGCACTTACTTTAAAATAAAGCTATTATGTTGTCTTAACTCAGTTTTCCCTGTATCCTCATTATTTTTCGAGTTAATAACTTTTGAGACATCCTGCAGTACAAAAATCATCCTTACTTACTTAAGTTTTTAATTATGGAAGCCATTACGATAAGTGATTTTAATATATTTATAAATTAGAATAATGATTTATTGTTTTATACGTTTCTCTTCCTCTCATTCATATTTTACGCCATTAAATGTCTCTCTTTTGTTTCAGAAATAATCTCTTTAATATCTGTTAGCCATGAGAATAAATGATAGCTGTCCAGAAAAATCGTGCAGTTCCTTTCTTTCAATAAATAAATCTGGAGTAGGCACAGGGTTAAATTTAAGCGTGTAAGTTGATTATTGTCACGATTTATACAGTATACGTATATGTTTTTACTCCATTTACCACAGACGAATGATAATTTTTTGAGCCGTTTAAAAATTTTCTAGATTTCTTATCGAATTTTACGTTATTCGAGCGTAAAAATTTATCGCTAACTGAAGGCATTTTTTTTTTTTAAAAAAAGAAAGCTCTGAAAAAAGTAAAGGCGATTTTCTAAAGTAACAGTTATCGATAGCCATTCCAGATACTACACAGGGGTCAACAATCCAGTACAACGAAGAAAAATGGATAAAACAATATCGAGTATAAAGTAGTAAGCTTTCTTTAGAGAACATATATCGCCGCGATAAAGATAAATTTACGAACTTTATCTTTTAATTAAGTCGCCAAAATCGTATCTTTCTTTCGAACTTTTTCGATAGTTTTATTATGGGATCGCATTTATGTTCCATAATTTATTAACATGCTAGCTAGATGTTCGAATTTTATATTCATGCATTCATAAGCTACATTGATTTAACGGTATGGATAAATGTTAACAAAATATATCGAGAGAACGATGAAAATAAAATTGTAACTTATTATATACAGACCACATTAATGAAGGAAATTGGCAAGATTCTACTTTGACTGCCTCGCCTTTTCGCGGCGCCGCGCGCATATTGAATAATATGTACGCGCGGCGCCACGAAGAGACGAAGCAGTCAAAGTAGAATCTTACCAATTTCCTTCAGTTATGTAGTCTATATAATATCTACATCATATAATGCATATTTTATGATAATATGATGAAGTAGATGTTAATATCATTCACATATATATTAACATCTATTTTATCGAGCACGAAAAAAACGACAGGCATTAAAGCTCGCTATAACGCGACTTTCATTATTTATAGGCGCGTCGCATTAGGATCAGACGCGAAAATGCGAGGCAGTCAAAGTAGAATCCTACCAGGAGATTTAATTTGAACATTATTTTTTTTATACTTCGTTTAATTCTTTTACGTTATTTTTTTAGAGTTGTTACGAAAACAGTAATTTAATTAAACATTATAATCTATTCAAAATAATAATAATAACAATTAAATGTAATTAAAATTTAAAAATAAAAATACTCTCGTTCGATTAACCGTATATTAGTTAATCGCCCTATTAACAAATATTTAAATTTAATTTTTAATTACCACGTAACACTTTTAATTTTAGTAATTTAATGAAAATATTGATGGAAATTTTCAATTTTCTCTTGTTAGGTTGGAGAATAATAATAAGGAGTATTTTTATTACTTTAGCGAGGAATAATAATAATAATATCGCTAAGTATTGCTAGCCTAAAGTATTATTATCGCCGTGTTTACTTCCATAATAAATTAATAGGAAAACCGATAACGAAGGAGAAAATTTATGCTGGGTTAACGTACAGTATAATATCCTATCTGTTATGTTTAACTTCTGGATATTATATTTTTATCCTATTTTCTGAAGGAAATTCGACCTTATAATCTTTGTCCGTATGTGTGTCACCACTAATAACTTGATATAATTAGTATATTTTCATAAATTTAATGATGTTTTATCATTAAAAATAGCCTTAAATGTTTTAAAAATAGCAGATTTTAATCTTTAGAAATCCTTTTTGATTATACTGAATTAATTATTGGATTCTAATGATTTAACTCTTTCATCCTCTTCCTTTCTAGAGGATTCGTTTCTTTCTAGCAACGATTTAAGGAATGAATCCACTTAAATGGATTCGTTCCTTAAATCTTTGTTAGAAAGAAGTAACGATCTACTTTCCAAACTTGTTGTTTCTTTTGAAATGATCAAAGATTAAAATATATCATCAAAATCGTCTTCAATGGCATTTTCTCAGTGAACTCAAGTCACAAGTTAACAGAAAAATGCCATTGAAAGAACAAGTTTGAACGTCTGCCATTTTAAAACTTTTATAAGAATCAATCTAATAATCTAAAAGTTATTTATGAAGAATTTCGAAGTTTGAACTACTGGTATCAATTTTGATATCAGTAGTTAAAAGATAAACGGTTGATTTTGGGTGAACCATTCAGCGAAAAGTCATCTTCAATCATTCAAAGTCAAGTAATCCATTCAAAAAATCATCTTCAACCACTCGGCTTTTCAGATTATACGAACAAGTAAGCAGAGAGCCACTCTGCTTGTTCACTTCACCCACTTCTTTCATTCACTTCCTCCCTCCCAACTCTTTTACTGTACTCTCTCCCTCCTATTCCCTCTATCCCCTTTTTTTTATATAGGCTAAACCTCTGAGTAGGGTCTTGTTCTCGTTCTAAAATGCAATACTTCTTTCTAGAATCGTTTGTTTAACTATACACTTCATTTACCACGTTGCAGCTGATTTTCACACAGTTTAAATCATTTTTTCTCAATTTATTTATGAAATTTTGAAGATTTCTTCGATACCACAACGAAATAAGGAACCGATACGCTGCCAAAAGTTTTATTCTTGTTAATCTATTTGATAGAATAAACTTGGATCCGATTAACACCCAAGTCTATCATTTTGTTCATTCTTTCCTCAATCGTCGCGTAAATAAATTTAATTTAAAGATAAGCGAAATAATAAATTTACTTCTCAAAATATATATTTCGACGATTTTTTAGAAACATTGTTGTCACCTGTATAATTTATTACAGTCTAAATAAAAGAGAGATTATATGGTATAATAAAAAAAAACTAGATTCGAGTGCAGATTCTATTTCATACAAGTTTCGCTATCTTCGAGTGAAAGGAGAAAAGTAAAAACCGGAAATGAAATTCGAGAAGCCAAAATAATTTCAGGTATCAGGTGGTAGTATCTATTGGAAAGAAGAAATTTTATATATATATATATATTTAGACAGAAAAATTAATCAATGTAAAGAAATATTCCGTTTACATATCATCTACTACACTATAATAATAATGACAACATATACTATCTACATTTTTATTCTGCGGATAATGTTAACCATTAATTAGTGCGAAACGAATATAATATGCTGTATTGTCGTAGATATTATGTTTATAACAATAATTTTGGAGAATAAAGGAATGTAATTACGTTATAATTAGTTTACATACTCGAATTGCAATACAATTGAAACTCGTTCTTGTACAAAAAATCGTCTTCAATGACATTTAGAGTTTCTAGACCATAAAAATATGGAAATTTCGTCGTTGTAAGTCTCAAAATTGTTATCGAATCTTCTTATCTTACAAGTCTTGATTGTCCCATTCAAATGGGGTAGGGATTTTTTATTCTAACTCTTTATGTTTCCCTGTCTTTCGACGTTCTCTTCCCTCAGTTCCTTCTCTCTCAGATACTCCCTCACTCTATCCATCTAATTTTCTTAACTATAATCACTTATTTTACTGTTAAAATTTCTGTTAATGATGCTTTGTAATTTGTAAATTGTTTAAAACAATTAATGAATGGCGAATACTGTCTTTACTTTCGTAGTGACCTATCACAATCCTTTTGATAGGATTCTTTTGCCTTTTCTCTTACTCTTCTTTCATCTTCTCACTTCCTTTTTATTTTCGAAGGCTAAACTCATGAATACAGGCATATTTTTCTCATTCTCTTCTCTATCTGTCTAATTCTATCTCTCCTTTTCTTCTCATCTATAGTCATTTCCTTAACCTTTCTACTCACATCTTCACTCCTTCTTACAAACTCGAACCACCTTAACCTTCCTTCCTGGATCATCCTACTAACTGGGCCTAGAAAAATCAGCTACCGAATGATAATAATGATGAAAAATGTAGATATTTTTCTGCAATTTGTTGACTTATAAAATTAGTTTAGTACGATACAGATTCGATAACTAATTACGTGGCATAATTAAGTGAAAACGAGATAGCGGACGACTTTGCTATTGTTAAGAATTAATCAGTTAATTTCTAAACATATTATATAATTGAAATTGTTCCGTTATCTTAAATTAGCATAAATAAGTTCATTATAATTAAATCGACGTGATTTAATTACCATTCTTGCAAAACTTTAATGCAATTATTCTCGTTTAAAATGGAACTTAATACGGAATTGTAATTCTTTCCTGCAGTTTTATGTTATTGTTCTCTTAGAATATTTAATATCTGTATTATATTTTTACCGAATTTAAATATTATCGAGAATAAAATTATCCGTTTGAAAACAAAAATCGATAAAAATATTTATATGATATAAGTAATTTTATCGAATAATAAAATATATATATATATATATCTTTTCTCTTACTCTTCTTTCATCTTCTCACTTTCTTTCCATTTTCCAAAGCTAAACTCATGAATACAGCCTTCTGTATCTTTATTTTCCTCTCAATCTGTCTAATTCTAGATCTATCTCTCCTTTTCTTCCCATCTACAGTCATTTCCTCAGTCTTTCTACCCACATTTCCTCACTTCTTCTTACAAACCTCAACCACCTTCATCTTCTTTCCCGGATCATCCTATTAACCGGGCCTAAAAACACAGCTACCGAATAAAATTTTTTCGAAAGGCCAAGTATAGAATTATTTAATCGATTTTTTTAAATTCATTCCAGATAGATTGATAAAAATATTTATCCCCTTCCTTCATCTTCTCACTTTCCATTTTCCAAAGCTAAACTTATGAATACAACCTTCTGTATCTTTGTTTTTCTCATTCTCCTCTCTATCTGTCTAATTCTAGATCTATCTCTCCTTTTCTTCCCATCTACAGTCATTTCCTCAACCTTTCTACTCACATCTTCCTCACTTCTTCTTACAAATTCGAACCACCTTAATCTTCCTTCCTAGATCAACCTATTAACCGGGCATAAAAAAACAACTGAAATTTTAAAATGAAACTGAAAAAATAAAAAAAAAACCTTTTCTCTTACTCTTCTTTCATCTTCTCACTTTCTTTCTGGAGATCTATCTCTCCTTTTCTTCCCATCTACAGTCATTTCCTCAACCTTTCTACCCACATCTTCCTCACTCCTTCTTACAAACTGGAACCACTTTAATCTTCCTTCCTGGATCATCCTATTAACCGGGCCTAAAAAAATAGTAACCAAATGAAATTTTATCGAAAGGCCAAGTATACAATTATTTAACAGAATTTTTTTTTAATTCATTCCAGATAGATTGGAGATAACTTTTAGATCCCACAACTTTTAATCAGTATATTATAAACTTCGAAAAAGTTTCGTTTATAAGCCGAACTTCGTTACTGTTTCTTTTAAAATTTTTAATATTTTCCAACATAAAATTTCTTTAGAAACTTTTATCAAGATATTAAGAATTTTTTTATGATTTTAATGCATGGCTATCAATAATAAATATAAAATTTTATTGAATTTTATCATTAAACAAACAAAGTTTACTAATTTAAATTCGCTTGGGACTTATTTAAATCTAATTTTTTTTTATTATTTCAATTTTAATAATTTAAAATGACTTTATAGTAATAATATCAAAAAATTTTTAATTTTATAATATTAAAAACAAAATTCTAATTTCATTAATGCAAAACAATATTATATAAAATTTCTCTATAATTTAATTAAATTATAAATTTATACATCTGTCTTTATATGCCAAATATTGTTCAAGTATTTAAAGTATTTTCAGCTTATTTTCTAAAGAAAAATTAATTTTTTATAACATCTCCATGCTATCTATTGGATAGCATGTGTCCACAAATAAATTTGATATTTAATTAGTATTATTTTTATAAAATTTGATAATAAAATTCTGTATTAATGGCAACCATCGTACTGTATCATTCAATCTTCTAGTTTTAAAGATGGCGGGCATTCAAATTTATGAATTAGTATTCTCTCAATGGATATTGAATTAATTATTTTATTTTTTTATGAAATTTTATAGAAAGATCAAGTATGGAATTATTTAATAGATTTTTTTTAATTCATTCCAGATGGAAATTATGCCATTGAAGATAATTTTGATGGCATATATTTTGATCCCATTTCTTTAATCAGTTCAATATAAATGACCTAGGCCAACTTATTAAAAATTGGAAGGTGTGTGTGTGTATGTCTGCGTGCGTGCGTGCATATACATATATATATATACAGAGTAAAGAAAAACTTGAAGCTAGCCAATCACCATCGAGTACACAAAACGTCACGACGCGTCGCTCGCCTTCTTACTAATCCGGTAATAAGTAGGAGAGCGATGCAATGTGACGCATTGTGTACTCGACGGTGATTGGCTAGCTTTAAAGGGCTATAATTCGAAAATGGTGACATTTAGACCATATGTTCATTAGAAATTTTCGACTTGTTGCGAGGTCATCTATTAGTACACAAAATTTTACGACGAAGTTTTTCTCCATCCTGTATAAAATTAGTTTATTCTTAAGACCCGTAAATATATTAATTTTAATTATGACGGCAGAAATATTAACAAAATTTTTCGTGACTACATTAAGTTAAAATGTATCCGTTTTTCATAAATTATGATTCGTTTTTTTTCGTCATATTTAGTTTTTCTGTTTCCTCAACCGTATTTTCATCTTTTGAATTATTACTGGAAGTGTTGAATTTATTCTCGAAACTCAAAAGGATCGGTAAGATAAATAGAGCATTTAACGACGCCAGTATCATCACTATAAAAATAACTTTAAAGAATATAATATAACTGTAACTTTTAGCAAATATTAAAATAAATACTCCCAATATTGTACTAGTTGCGCCTTGCACAATAGGCATTCCAGCAGCGTAGAGCGAATAGCGTATTTTATCATCACTTTTAGTATCGTTGCAGGCTATGTAAGCGTAAGATATGTGAGAAATGAAATCTACGGAAAATCCCACGCACATAATAAGGCTCATTAATGCTAAAGCATCCAAGTTTACATTCCAGTAACTCATTAATCCGATAACTCCCACTTCGATAAATATAATCGAAAGTGCAACGAAAAATGCGCACTTGATATTGGGCACAAAAACGAAAAAAGTGATGATCATGATGACGGATGCGGATGCCACTGTCTGTATGCAAATGCTCCTGATGTATAAAAGTTGTTCTATTATAGGGAATAATAAACTGTATACAATCACCGGAAATTCGCTTTCTTCTGCGATTTCGTATAGTTGATTTAACATGATTTTTTCATGAGCAGAATTGCGTACGTTTTTAGAATTGATTATAAATCTGCTGACTACTATATCAGTTTCGTTTTCGTTGAAAATAACGTCGGACGATAGCTTTTCAAATAGTTTCATCTTGAAAAATATCTTGAGTCCGTCGATAAAATCCTTTTTGTTGGACATATTATAACCTCTGAATGATAACCAACTTTGAGGACTATTAACGAAATTTTTATATAATCTGCAAAATAATAAATTATTAATAGAACTGCAGTATTATATCAAGTATAATTATAAAATAGGAAAGTTAATTTTTATAATGCTGTATAAATAATAGTCGATACAATCGGATTAAAACTATATTGTATAATCTCGTTTATAAACCACTAATTAGATTTTGCGGCAAATTAAGCTATTGTTACGTCACGCTAGAAATGGCGTCATATATCGCATTGACATCATCCCAAGAATCCTGTGATAATTATCAGAATTACTGTATTATCAGAACAATGATCTCACATATCTGATAATATCATGCTTGAACCGCATAACTTAGTGGTTCCAAACTTTTTTTAGTCATGCCCTACCTAAGCATCTCTAAAATTCTGATGCTCCCCTGTGATATATAATTTTTATTATTCAAAAGTGAACGCTATTCATGTAGAGAAAGCCCAAAAGGCCATTAAATTGGTTTAAATAAGATTCTTAAAGAACATGGTATCCAAGAAAAAGAAAAATAAAAGAACGAAAGGACAATTAAAGTACTGAGGAAGAAATCACTAAGAAATAAATGTGAGAAAAACTTATGAAATGAAATGCACTTTGATGGTTATAAATTATTTATAATATCAGTACATACATTTATGTATCAAGACCCTTCAATAATAATAACTGTGTGCGCACACTAAACTTTTTTTTTTTACTTTCTTCTAAGATCGCCAGACGTATCTTAATCAGAATATGCACAGCGATCAGCTGGTGACAATGGAGAGGTAAGGAGTAGAGGTTATCTAATCTTTACCTCCCTCTCATCACTTCTGTTTACAAGCAGGCTTTCTCCCTCTCCATTGTCACCAGCTGCTATGTGCAGCTTGGTTCAATGAAGTTTTCATTTCGAAAGGATATGGTCGGCTGTCGGGCAATACTCGGTTCGAGACCGATTAGTCATGACAGTACTGTACAACGCGATTTGCTTAACGGGCGATTGTATTGCGCGGTATCCAACGCAACGAGGTATTCAAATGAAAATCGAGCACTATCGTTTGTAATATAATAAAGCGATTCGAAATGAAACTTATGATTTATTATTATTATACGCATCCATACTAATATTTATATAAGGAAACATCACTGATGTCTTACGAAAAACAAAAGACAATCTTTTATGAGTGTAATTTTGAATGTGGACCATGGTCTGGACAAAATATAAAAAATTAACATATAAATAGGTACATTGGCAAAAAGATGATAAAAACATATAAATAAGACAAAGGCTCATTAACAAATATGATTAGAAAATAACATAAAAAGTTAGTATGCAAAACTATAAAATTAGGTTTCTTAGGTGTTCCCAACAATGTCCTTTCTTTTTTGCTGTTCTTCTTTCCACTTTCTTAAGAGGTATGTCCATGATGAGGGAAGCTCCACAGTTGGCTTGTCATTAAGCAGCTGTACTTTATGTTTAGCCTTTGGGATTTCTGGAGACTCTGTTAAATAAGCTTGGGATTTTATAAGTATAGCTTTTATAATTTTTGCATTATTCCAGTCCACTTTCAAATCATTAGTAAAGGCTTCTATAGCCAGGGGAGTGGTAACTCTTCCATTAGCTAGATTCTTAAAGCCAGAATATCCATCCAAGAACAATTAACAGCTGTAACATTTTTACTTACATTATAATTATTTTCAGCAGTTAGCAGTGACATATACTTAGGAATACTTTTTTGTATTTGTAGAAAACAAGAAAAAGTTATATGATGGTGATTAATTTTTCAGATAAATTTTATAAATATATATATTCATTTGGATAATAAAAAATTGCATATCATATTAATTTTTTTATATCATAGTGATTTAGAGTTATAAATTTCACATAATTTCAAACAATCTGTTCTAGAATTACAATAATTCCAAAGTTCAAAAATGTTCTCTTCAATGACATTTTCTGCAGACTAAATGTTTTTAAAAATCTTTCTCTTAATACTGTATGTTACAACATATTGCTGCTCTAGTTCATAAAAATTAAAAATAATTATTAAAATTTCATCATTCTAAAATAAATATCTTTAAAGACCTTTCTTTTATAGCATAAATTCATGCCTTAGACATATTTTTCATTGGTTGCTCTCTTAATAAATTACAATATTCACTTATTCACAAAATTTTGATGATTTCTCTTATTTCTCCTTTCTGATTGTTATATGACTTTACAACTCTTCTTTTTTCTCATTTTATGTATAAATTGTGTTACCTTATCCTTTTTATTAACATAATTGCTGTCTGCTTTGCTCTATCATTTCTGTGCTCATTTAGTCATCTTGTAAATTTCTCTCTGTAATAGTTATATAGTTGTCATTCTTTTTTAAATTCCAATTATACATAGGGATTGTGCAAACTGTTATTTATGACCTTTGTCACAATTATCTTTATCATTTCTTAAAACTCAAAATATTGTAGGGTCCCTCCTACATGCTAAACTTGTATGTACTTCCTTGGCTGCTTTCTTTATTCATTTTCTCATTTTTACTTATATGGAGTCCAGCAAACCATAATAAAATAATTTAATATATATTATAATTATTAAAATTAAATTTTGAACAAAAATTGGAGATGTCTGGTGAAGCAGAAGGATTGATTTCATCAAACAGTGATGAAACGAGATCACCTTCTGCTAAACACTAAGAGAATATGATCATCTCTTATTGAATAAATGAAAGATAAGTTTCTTATTTTTCAAAGAAAAAGAAACAATATATTTATGATCAGAAAAAGTGTCTCCTATGCAGTCAGGCCCACAGATTCAGAGAAAGAAATGCAGTTGGTTCAGAGAACCAGTAAGAGAGAAAGTCATAAAGTTGTCATATGCATCTGTAGAAGATTCCAGTTTGATAAGAACAATCGGCAGTTATTGGGTTTGTTGAGAATCGCTTCTAGTTCGCAAAAGTAATCTGTAAATCTCCGAACCTTAGCATAAACAAAGGACTGACCTATGCCGAAATTTATCATAAGAAAAGGAAAACCCAATCCTGCATTAATCCAAGCCAGGAGAAATATCATCATAAGCCATAAAAAGAACTGAACCAATCCAAGAAAAAAACAAACAGGAGAAGAATTTGAATCTTCACAAAAGGAAAACTAGAAAAATTTTTATCTTGTTAACCAGGTATTTATCCTTCCAACCAACATTGTCGGAATTATAATATAAATTTTCTCTCTTATAATAAAGGAAGTTATTTATTATCAAATGTAATTTGTCACTTAGTCAGTCTCTTTACTCGTCCTTGCTCATTCCACAAACCGCAGGTAGCCATAAGCTTGTTTCATATCATCTGCAAGTCTCATACCTAAGAAGTACATTGCTAGCATATATTGGTTAATCACCTGATTTTTTTTGAATCTCTTGTTGATCATTACTAACTCTGCCTTTCCTTTTTTATACTTTTCAGGACCTCTGTAAACATTGAGTGCACAAACCATAGTAGCTCCTACTACACTTTAGAATTCTATCATATTCTTCCTTTCTTTCTCCTCTGTACAATGTGTAAGAAGCCTCCTGAAATATGACCAGAATGCTGCTTTTCTGTAGCTATAAGGATGATTTAACTATTCTAATATCAATATAGGATTGAAAACCAACTTCCTTATACTCTTGTTGTTTACTGTCCCTGTTCTATACATACATTAACATACTACTATACATATTTATACATTATTATATACATACATTTAGATCCATGTCTAAAAGCATATTATTATTATATTTTTGTTCTGAGTTTAAAACTAGGATTATACTCATATCTTTAAGTTCCTTTTCTAGTTCTTCTATCTTATGTTCTCTTCATGCATTAAAAATATCATTTGCATATCTTAGAAAGCTATAAATTCTCCTTTAAACACTATCTAAGACTCTGTTTTCTATAAAGCAAAGGAGGATTTCTGCAAAACACTATCCATGAGACTTCCTATAGGCACATCTTGGATTTGTCTATAATACCTGCTTTTAAATGTGAAAAATGACTCTCGTAGCAGATTATATTAGCCAAGTCTCTAAGTGTGTAGATAATTCTTGGCTTATAACTGAGTTTGGTTTGAACCAGCTGTCATAAATCAGATTTGATTAGAAATCAGAAATGCCCAAAATTTATGAATTTTTCACAACTAAATTTTACTGAGACACTGTGCATTATCTTAATAAACATAAAGAACAGAAAACTAAATAACCAGACACAAAAAAGGATGATTGGTCAATGCAATTCAGTGGAATCCACTGAATTGCATTGACCAATCACAGAATTAATAAATTTCATCATTATCATAAGTACGAATAGTTATAAGTCAAAACTTCTCAAATTATCATCATTATTGTTATATAGTTTCTAATACTTTTTGTAACTTAATTTGAACTTATTATGAATTTTGTAATTATTCTTCACAAATATCTATTTTAGTTTATTAAATTTGCTAAAATTATATAAATTTGAATGCATTTTATTCAGTATTGTGTATAATGAAAAAAATGTAATTAATATGAGTGTGTGCACTTACTATGAGTAGCAAGGATGAAGAAATAAAAGCCCTATATGAAGATATCAACGAGGTATTGATCACCAACTCAACACACTTCACAATCATCATCACGAGTGATTTCAATGCAAAAGTTAGAAAAAGATAACAGGACCAAAAATATATGGGAAAATATGGCATAGATACCCGAAATGAGATAAGCACTAAACTGTTAAAATTTGCGACTCATAAATCCAAATATTATTATTAATTCTTATTTACCCTTTTTGATTTATCTTTTAAAGAATAAAATATCAGTTCCAATTAAGTGAAAACAAAATATACAGTTTATTATATGAAGAACTTTTGGCTTAATAAAGCCATCTTCAGCAATTTTTTTTATGATAACAATAATAGAATGAAGAATATATCATTAGAATAATTTAAAATTTAAATTATATAAAGGTGTATAATGAACAGAAGGTATATAGGGAATAGGGAAAGGGGTATGAAACAGAAGGTATAGGGATGAAATTTCTTAAACTTAGATTAGAGAACATAAAAGAAATATAGAAAAAGCAGAATTTAAAACAGCATTAGTGAAAACTTTCTACTAAAATAATATAGAAATCTACTGGGAAGAACAAAAATAGAACAGTAAGATCAGTAGAAAAAATTAAAGGATGGAAACATTAGAAATTATGAAGTATTCTCAAAAAATGCATATAATAAATGATAGTATTCCAGAAATAATCCTAGTGCCATGGCTTGCAAATGTGCAAAAATAATAATAACTAGTAATAATAAAATAATCTGTCCTAAATTATAATGGTTTAATTATATATGTAAATTGAATGAAATTACCTATTTCATATATATTGGATATTCTTGTATTATTCCAATTTTTGTTACACTGTTTTCCTGCAAACGTCAATGATTAGTTCTCTTTCAATCCAACATTCCACTGAATTTCAAAAAAACATTTATTCCAAAAACTTTTTCCATTAAAACCACATAAAATTGCATAGCTTTTCCAGAATATGCATTTCGGCCTTTGCCTTCCTCAGTTCTACTCAGCTATGCTGCAATATTTTAACAATCAATATTTACATTCTTACTATTTACATTTTTATATATAATTTTTTTAACAAAAAAAACCTAATTTTTTTTAACAAAATAGTACACTGCCTAAAGATAATTTGTAAGAATTTCTTTGTTTTATATTTTTATGTAACCTAACATAAAAAAATTGTTAAATCAACTAATTTTGCATTTGTAATAGCCAAATGCAAAATTAATTCTGAATTTTTATTAGTTAAGCAGCAATGCTACCTTATGCACATGTATAATTTTTTTAAATTATCTATTTCACATACATATATATAGTAAAAATAAAAAAATGTTTATTATTAACAAATATGATGATTATTTTTTCCTTATTGTTTAAAAAAAAATTATTATTGAACTATTGCAAAAATAATTTCATATTAGAAAAATATTATTTGAAAATGCATTGTTTTAAACTATAAATAATAGTTTGTTGATTGTGTAACTTGTTAAAATAACACAAGGGGAGGCAGACTGCAAACAAATGAATGAAGGGTGGTGGTGTATGCATCCCTGTTCTACATTAACTAGAGGTGCCTTGTTTAACTTTTGAAACATTCAGTTTTTACAAATTTCTCAGACTTGGGGTAAAAGCTTATAAATCAAGTTTTAGTATAAATTATATTTACTATAAAATCAAGGTCTCTTATATTGGGGATCTCATAAACCAAGGATTTATTCCATTTGTAAGTTACATTAAAATCTTAAACAATATATATTTAGTTCTCATAGTTAAATAGTAAATAGTTTCTTGAAATTGTTACGTAAATTCAATATGTACAAAATGATAATTTTTAAACATGATTTCAATGTAGAACATCCCAGAAATTTTCTGCATCCATTTTATATCATTTGGGTCATGTCATCAGCCTTAACTATTGTAAATTATCATTTCTGTTGTTCTGTTTCTTCTTCCATTGGCACAATGCACATAGACATTTTTTCTGCTATTATTGCATCCTATACTAAAATATAATGGTATTACTAATAAGGATCTAGTTTTATTTTTCCGTTCGTAACATAAAAAAATTGGAACATATCAGAAGTTAGCATGTCTATAAAATATTTACATACAATCATCAAGAATATTTTATTATAAATTTAGCAAAAATATTGTGATGTATATATAAAAGTATTGGAACTTTTTGGATATTTAAAAAAAAATTATTTTATTTAAACTACCATTAAAATTAATATTGCAAAAAGTGCTAATCGATCATATAAAATAGATGTATATGATATTATTTCATGCTATTCATCCATAAAGAATTATTTATACATATTTGTAACTTAAATATATACTTATTTTCTATATCAATATAAAATGTTTCTTGTAACTTTTTTGAAGCCAAATTTACTTAGATCAGATATATGTAAATTGGGGAATAGCTGTACATGGAGAAGAATATTAACAGATTCTTACTATATCTTAAGAATATCTAAACTAATAAAAATAATGAAAAATGAAAGAAAATATCAAAAGTTCTGTTATCTTTTCTTCCAATCTCAATATGGTCAAAACAACTCACCATACATGAAATTGGGAAAGCTCCTATTGTCTTTAAATCAGTAAAAATATCCAAAAAACATTAATTGCTGTTGTTATGAATTTTCTGAAAAAGATGGGATTCAAAACAAGAAAAGTCTTGCTAAGCTCTTTATCAATATAGCTGAATCAGAATTACTTTATAAAAGTTTTGCATGAATCTAAAATAATTACTATAAAAGTTTGTAAATCTATGATGATTGCAAATGGGTAGTCTAAACTTGTCTCACATGCCAATTTACTGCTCAATGTAGGAGTCAGCAATAACAATGATCAAATTGCTCTGACTGTTTGATCTGTAGCCAGGAACTCTATTAAAACATTAAATTATTCAAAAATAATGTGTTAATATACTATATATACTGGTTTAAAAGTTGAAAAATTCTATAGTGAAAAAAAAAAAATCCTTATAAGAGAAGGATTGGCTGTGAGGGAGTTAAAAATTGGAAAATTTCTCACAAAATCATAAAATTCAGTTGCAGTGCATCAATATCATGCCTTCATGCTAATCTCACAATTCATTATAGTTAGTTATTAAAACTGTTTATATCCACAACTGCTATTAGTGTTTGAATATTTGTGTGCCTGTATGTCAGTGTAGACAAGCAGTATAATGGAAGCTATGAA
>WUQG02312374.1:0-19127 GCA_011317285.2 Androctonus mauritanicus | reverse complement strand
TCTATTAATTTTAATTCGTTAAATATTCAACAATTGTTTACCGCAGTAGCATCGTAAAAATTAGTGTATAATTTGATCCGTCAGTCTAGTTTAGAACCGGATATTGGCTAACCTATTAGTCAATACCTAATTTAATAGCCACAACCTTGTAAACAGGAATGAAATTTTATTTAAAAAAATACAGATAAATAAACGGAAATGAATTTTAGAAAATTATACGATGCAAACGAGGTTTTAAGCTTGTTTAATTAAATTAATAAATATAGAAGGGAAAAGATTCAATTTCCTTTTAGGAAATAATTTAATTTTGCTGTAAAATCTCGTCAATAATTGGTTACTATACATAAAGATGTCTGCCGACATTCATACCCTTCCAGTGATTTTAAAGCGTTTTTTTATTGAAGAAACTCTTCTTTTATAAACCTGAAAGCAATAAAATTAAAATTTTATAACGTCTATAAACATATTTATTCTTATAATAGTAGCGGTACGAAATGATTGTTTTGAGGATAAAAAATATCGTTAAAAATCACCTCGAGTATCTATTTTCGATAATAATGTAACAAAGAAACCAAATAGAATTTTTCCACGTCCTAGTTTTTAAACTTCGAAATTTTATTTTTTAAAAATAATCAATAAATTGAACCAATGTTGAAGTTTACAAAGAAAATATTTCTTCAGTCGATACTTTTATAGAAAAATGTTAATTTAGAAAAGAATTTCAACCAATGTTACGTATAATAATAACATCAATCACATTCGTGAGAGGCCCGAAACGGGTTAAAAATTCAATATTATGCAGTCGTCACACCATCGAAACGAAAACAAAAAAAAAAAAAATCCTGACAGAAGGGGGAAAAAACTTGATTCAAATAATATTTATTACGTGATGAATCTGTATAAAATCCTCGTTAATATAAAATAACAACAACAAATGGATAAAGAGAATAAACGGTAGGTTGCGATCTTAGGACAATACACTAGACACTTAACTAAAATAACATATTTGACCTAAATACATAATTTGCCGAGTACATATTTATGTCAATGGCGTGACGACTATTTCGTGTCATCCTTTTATATTTTAATTCGCTTGTCCTTAAGCTAAAAATAACATTCGTTTTAACATCGATAAGCATTATCAAAACTGTTTGATCGATAAAACTCACGTTTTCATTTTTTTCTTTTTCTTTCACGCATATTTAAACTGATTTTAATATTAAACTTATAACTGTAAAAATTATTATCATTAACATTTGATATTAATATAGCAATAATTTCTATTTCTAATCTTAAAAGTTTAATTTTATTATTGTTATGTTTATTATAAGTTTGATATGTGTAGATGGCGTAGTTGAGGGTCAACGACACGTGTACACGTGATGCAACATGCCGCAATGCGCTCTGTGGAGAAATGATTAACGTGTGTGAAAAAATAATTTTTTGTTTTTTTTTTACTTATCATAATATCACCGTAATTAGAAACAAATTACTTTAGCAAATCTATAATTTTTTCTTATTTTATTCATAAGTCGATTAGAATTTATAAATATGCTAAGTGACTTAAGATTTAGTTATTTGAAACTTGGTTGGTATTAACCTTGGTATTAACTTAATTAATTTAAATAAATAATTTTGAACAATTATAATATGGAAAAATTAAAGAAAAAATTTGGAATAATATATACGCTATTTAAATCATTTATATATTATTTAAATTTAATTTTCCAAATTTAATAAAATAAACTTTAATTGCAATATTTTTTGTAGATTTACTTTTCTGAAAACAAATCTGAAAGTTAATTGAAGTCTTTCAGATTTTGATCTTTTTCAGAGTTGCAAGTAAGCTACATTTATTTTTCCACAAGAGTATTATTTTTAAAAACAATATTTTCCTAATGG
Source organism: Androctonus mauritanicus (assembly GCA_011317285.2). Lineage (NCBI taxonomy): Eukaryota > Metazoa > Arthropoda > Arachnida > Scorpiones > Buthidae > Androctonus > Androctonus mauritanicus. The sequence continues at coordinate 17,225 of WUQG02312374.1, read as the reverse complement.
TTGACATTCTTTTAAAGAATGACGCAAATCATCCTATTTTTAAATCTTTAAAAACCTGATCTCATCTTCCAAAATTAATTTAAAATAAATATTTTACTCGAAATTTTAAATTAAATTTTTATAGTTAAACTATATAAAAAAATGCATTCAGTTTTTATTCATCAAATTTTAAATTAATCTTTGCTCTAAATAATATTTACGGTAAGATTCTAGTTGAGCTACAGCACGCGGATCTATGACGACGCAATCAACGGCAATAGGCGGCAGTCGACTCGAAATTAAATTCTTACTTTTTGATTGTACGATAAATTCTATTTAAAACATCATGAAAGCCGAGATAGTTTTAGAATGAAACTTTAACATAACGGAATTGTCGTTTTGTATTTTAAACATCAGTCAGTGAACGGCGAATCTTTACGTAGATCCGCGAGCTGTAGCTCAACTAGAATCTCTCCAATATTTACATTATAATTAATACAAATAACCTACTATGACTTTTTTCCAATTTATATGTAATTTCTGATTCAGTAAAACTGCATTTTAATCATAATAATCAATTATAAATTATTTACCAGTACTTACAGAACAAATATTCACAAGGAAATGTATTATGTTTAAATTAAATATGCAGCTCAAATATTTATTTTGTTTGATAGAATACATTTTTAGACTATACATTGAAATTTTGAGTTTAGAGATGAGGTGTATATTCTTTGTTGTTAAGTAAAATTTACAGAAACTTACAAATATTTAAATTAAATAATAGAATGTGAATAAAGTTGTTTAAATAATACAGAGAATACTGTATATTAATCAGTTCATTTTTCTTTACCTTAAATAGAAAATTCTTTAAAGGAAAATATTTAATATTCAAATAGACTAAATAAAAAAAAAATATTAAATTATTGAAAATGAACAAAAATAATCAAGGAATAAAATTAAATATTTAATTAAAATAGTGATCCACTTTTTAGATATAAAAATTTATGAGTCATTTAATTATAAAAAACTTAGATATTAAATTATTTTTCTTTAGTAATAATAATCAATTTAATAACTGATTATGGTATAAATTATATAAATTTTAAATTAATTTTGAATTCTTAACTTACAGCTTAATCTATTTAAAAAGATTTAATAAGCTTATGATTACAAAATATACTGTATTTGAATTTTTTAAAAAATTTTATAAAATTGATGATATCAGAAAAGCAATTTTAAATTAAAAAAAATTTTAAACAAATCTTGAAGATAACTTCATCTAAATATAATATTCTTATTATAATATATTAGATAAATTCGTCAAATTTAATTTATTTTTGAACATATCTATAATTTTTTTTTCAAATTTATGTAATTGTTAAATCATTCTTGACATCGCTCACTTCATCCCATGGGTCAGCGATTGGTGTCGTCAGTGACATCATAAGAATTTTAAAAATCGATCAGTTTGGTCAGCAACTCTTCATTTATTACTGAAGCATTTAAAATAGATTAGATGAAGCTGCTTCCGTTCAGAATAGTCACGTAATCGTTCATTGATTGCATTTGAATCTAAAAACGATTATTTTATGAATTGGTTCGAGTCCAAGAAACCATTCTAAATTTGAATGCTTTAGTTAAGCAAATGTTTCGGCCTGTAATTATATTACTTAATTAAATATCCCAAAAATGGTTTCACAGATCGCTGATCGTACTTTGCCTTTTAAAAAAAGAGAAATTGCATGCGACAGACTATATTGACGTAACGGTTTTCTGAGAATAACACAGTTCAGGTAGCGCGTCACAATACGTAACCGTTCAGCATCATTTCGATTATTTTTTCTTAAAAAAAAAAAAAAAAATAGATTTTTCAAAATTTTATCCGATTCTGTGCTAAAAGCACTTAGTTTTTTCTTTTCACCTTTTGCCATTTTACGCTTTATGTAAAGCAAAATTTTCCAGTTCAAAAACCACTATCCATTATTGCAAACGATATCATTTATTAAAAATTTATTTTCAGAGCCAAAAGACTACGAAATATAATTTTATTATAAAATTTTGATTAAATTAAAATTATCTGTTTCTGTATCAGTAAGCTTATAAAAAATACTGTACACAAAATTCTATCCAAAATGATTAATATTATTGCACTTAAATTTGACCTCTAACATGTAAAATATGTCATAAAAGAGCTATCTAAATCTCGTCGCTAGAATTCTAGTTCAAGTGGAACATAGATTTTTAATTCATGAAGGTCATTCGGGTTATTTATGGAGTGAAACGAAAAGCGTAACGTTGGGTTGGGTTTTGATTTTCCTAATAAGCGGTAATCTAAATATCTTGCCATTTTAACATCAAAAAAAGAAAAAAGATCCAAATAATGCATTCTTTTAAAATCCCATTACAGTATCATGACACCAGATGCTCTTAAAATATCATTATCTTAGTAATTGTACCTTTGAATCATTAGTGAAAAAACATCTCTGTCAAATCTAATGAAGCACATTTTACGATTTCTTTAATTAATACGAATAAAAACTGTATTTAGCTAAAACTTAACTAAATGCAGTCATTTCATCGGATCTGCTCTTATCATAAATATTAAAACAAAAAAAAAAAATATTTTTAATTCCTAAATTTAATTTTTACAAATTAAAAATATTTAATGTATTTCATTAAAATCTCATCCAGATGTAAAGATACATGTTTTTCTCATTGCTGATGATTATATTTTAGAATGACGTAACTTCAAATATAAACGAATTTTCTGGATAACTACTTAACCATAAAACACCTGCTTTATCTTTGTGAAAGGGAAAGTGATAAATAATTAAGTTTCCAGGCTTTAATTTTTACAGGAATATAAAATAAGAAATGGAACCTATAAAATAACTTACACGTATTTTTAATTTAATTAAAGATATTTAATTAAACCGAATCTAACATTATATTGGTTTCAGAAGCGAATCTAGAACTCATTAAAATGATAATTTCATCGTGTTTGATAGAATATTAAATTTTCGTATAAGTCGAAATCTAGCATTAATTATAAAGTTATTAAATTAAAAAAATTTTCGTTATATCATTAATATTGCTAATGCGATAATCGTATCAATAACTAGTAAAGTCATCTGATGATAAGATAGACTTTTCGTTCTAAATTTAAAATAATTTTTATAAATATTCTTAAAATGATTTTGAAGGAGATATTCGTAAATCATACCTTAAAAAATTAGTCTATCAGATAAACTAGCAAGTAAATCAGGCGAATAATTTTACTGAAATTTGATGCGCATTATTGAACGTCATTACAATTTTTCACAATTTTCTTGTCCTATATATTTAGAATCCTTATAATTTTGGAAAGACTAAGTGACAAATTATGGAAAATTTACTATATATAAGTTTGCAAATTACAGCAATATCAAAACTCCACTCTAATTGATCTAATTGATGTTACAATTATGAAAATCTTTTTCCATTAATATGAATTGAGCAAACATTGTTTAAAGCTTAAAAAAACGTTGAAGAAATCTAGATCCATTTGTGAAATAATCTGTTCATTAATAAATATTAAACTTTTACTAACTGAAGTAGCATTAGATATCTGTTAACTTGCAGAGATGATTCGGGAAAATAGATCTTTACATAAATATTATATAATGTCTCCTTTTATGTATTTAAAACGTTGAGATTATCAGTTTTTTCAAATATGATTTATATTTGATAATATTTACGAGCATCTCCACATGTGGTTGTTTCTTATCGGTAGTGATAAATTGAAATTTTTATCTTAATGGAGAACATTAATAAACATCAAAATTTATTTGATCCATCGAAATTTTTAAGTTTTTCCGTGCACCATTTTCAAATTGGTGAATTGTTTCAAGGGCTGCTCTATTATTAATTTGATTATGATGTATATGGAGAAAATTTAGAAATCCCCTCATTTGCAGATAGCAAATAACTTATCATCTTCTATTAAGATGTTCATTCATTCTAAGATATTATAACTGTTTTTTATCCAAGTACAGAATGGGAAATGATGGAAAAGTACTTTAGTCAATTCGATTAGTAAGGCAATACAAGTAGCACGAAATAGCATTGCGAAGCCGCATTAACATTAAAGGTAATCGCTAGAACATACTAGGGGCGACTTCTGAGATTGAAAAAGAAGTACAGCAATATTTCTAAGCCTGGAGATCTGTCAAAGGTAGAGTCTTTGTCTACAATCAGATTTAAAGTTATATTAACTCAGCTTTTTTTAAGTTTTCATAAAAAATATTATTTAATTAAATTAGCCCATATTACCATCATATGCTGGCGAAATATGAAAGAAATTACTGATTTTATCATTTGCATCCATTTTTAAGCTTTTTTGCGTTAAGATATATTCAAAGCCCACTATTTTATATTTTTAAGTTAGCAGTGACTTTAAAATAAAAATGCGTGGACTGTGGACTCTTAAGTTATTTTTTAGATACTGTATTTATAAAATTTTAAACTAAATAGATTCTTTTGTAAAATTAGCAAATTTTTATTCATATGTTTAACTATTTTAAACTGTTAAATTTTAATTTAACTGATGCGCAGAGCATCAGTAACAATCAATAGGAAGTAAACGTAGCATTATCGATAGGTAGACCTATCACGTTTATTGGTACTGTATATCCTTGACATTCTTTGTTATACTAGCGATAAAGTCAAGAAATACATTTTAAATAAAGATTATCTCGTTCTTCCCATAGAAATTTTATAATCTTTTGTTAAACGAATAATTTCCTATAACACATTCTATCATTGAATAACTTAAGAGGATTTAGATGGTTGGGAATTTTATAATCCCTCTTCTTTCTCCGATTTATTTATTTAAAAAAATATATTAAACGTTCTGGGAATGCTTATAATCCAATTGTTTCTTGTTCTAATATCCAGTGCAGTATTATATATAAAAATATCAAAGTAAAAATATATTCAAAAATAATGCGGATGTGCAAATTCTTTTTCCTCTGGTAACGGGAAATCGCAATAAAAGAGTTTTTGGTCCTCTAAAATCTATTTATTACTCCGATTAACAAAATGTCATACATCTCACAACTTAATATTAATTACCAGAATATTTAAATAAATTAATTAAAAATAAAAAAAGCTGACGAAAACTAAACTTACTGTTATCTATAATTAATTAATAATTTTTAAAGTAATACTAATATTTAATCTGCCATTTACAGTACTGTATTAAAAAACAAAATTATTATTCTTATGACGTAATTGATGTCAGATGTTTAGAGTATTACATCATGCTTGAATATTATTTCTTTGATTAATTATATAAAGTGTAAAAATTAAAGAATCGTTAGATATTAAATATATAAAAGACTTTTGCAATATTTAATAAAAGTTCACTTTTAATTTGTGTTATTATATTTGGTAAATAACTCAATATAAACCTCTTTATATGTCACATCCGAAATTGCCTCTTTCTAATTCATTAATGCGTTTCACATGGTATAAACTGCATTGTTATATAATCACGAATTGTAAATTATGTGAATAAAATATACACACATATACTGTATAATTTTTAAATTATTTACAAATAATCAATTTTTTCGGTATATTTAATTGATTTTTTAATTTCTATTATTTTATATATTGTATTGTTGTTTGTTCTACATAACATTACATATTAGGTTGTTAATATTAGTTTGCGCTTTCATCACGAGAGGAGCTTCGATCACCAAAACAAAACTCGTCCGTGTCGCCTTCCGCTCTTCAGTCAGAATAACGGTCTATGGAATAGAAGTTGTGAAAGTAAAAACGGAAAATAAAAAAAGAAAAAGTAAAAGAGTAATCAATGATGCCTACTTTACGTGAGAAGGTGCAGGAATTTCTGAAGCATTTATCTTCTAATCAAGATGGCAAATGCGACAAGTCTCCATGCACGTCGCCAACAGGTCAAGGGTCGTTCATTCATAAATATTTATGCGGGTAAGAACCTATATTCTCTTAATTTTATCGTTTGATTTTATATTTTATAAATTATGTATTATTTATTAAATTAAAAACATTCACCTAAAAAAATTCAGCAGTTAAACAAATCAATAATTTTTATTTCTAAATTTAGTTTCTTGTTTTCTGTTTAAAAAGTGAAAAAGTAATTTTTCGCTATAAATATTTATAATGATTGAATAAACACAAATATTAAAGATGATATAAACAGATGGCTAGATAATCGGTTGTAAATAAATGATTACAGTAATTTCGTAAACATTATGAATAGGGAATATATATCACTCCTTTATATGCATGCTTTACTCATTTAATCGGACATATTGTTGTTGTAAAAACTTAATAGAAAATATGCAATTTAATGCAGTTGTTATATCTTGTTTAGTAGTAATAAAGATTTTAGTTCAAATATTTATTATTATTAAAAAATAATTTCATAATTTGGCTTTTATTCAAGCATTATTTCAGTTTTTAGACTACAATTTTTCAGATTAAAATGTTTTTTATAAAATAATTTGTTAATTTTTTAATAAGAAATGTAAAAAGATTAACTTTTATATAAGTAAAACGGTTTATAGAAAAAGAGAATTGGAACACTGACTGTATTTATATAAAATATGAAAAAGGTTTTAAACATTCTTAAAAATTCATGAAATTTCAAAATAAATGTAGTTTACTAATATCATTGTTATGAATTCCTATGTCAGAAACAGATATATCAATGAATAGTTTTATAAAATGGTATCTTTTATATATAAGCTAGAAATATGATCTATAATTAGTTTAAATGTAATTATTATTAAATAATTTTATTTACAATATATGTAATTAACAAATAAAAATTAATATTTAAAACTAGCAACTAAATTGTTAAATTGATTTTAAATTAAAAATTTGATTTAAGTTGAAAATTTATAATTGTTTTTCAAATTTTGTATAATTTTGTTTTATAATGATTTGTATAATTTTTGATTAAGTGCAGAAGCTAAAATACATCTTGTAATATTTTATTTTATTTTTATAGTATTAAGCTATATTTCAATATCTTCATTGTATTCCAAAGCTTGTTTTGACATTTTTAAACATGATTGTAATAATTTTTATCTACTAGAGATATCATTAAATGATAAATATTTGTAGAGCAATTCTTATCAATATATAACTGATGTAAAATTTTGAATTGCTGAACTTGGCATTCCATTTATTCCAAATAATACTTATTTAATAGATGAAATCAAAGAATATAATTTAAATTCCTAGTCTTTGACAAAATATCTAGTTTGAGTCATTGTTATTTCATTTTATATTTTCAAATATATTTGACTCTTTATTAAGTAATTTAAAAATTATAATTTATCATACATGTAATGTTTAATTTTTGTAAAACTAAGAATTAATTTTTTAATCTTAAGTAGTTTATATTTTCAGAATTCTTGTTTTACAATTTTATAAAAAAAGTTAATTTTTTGTAAATAAGATGATATTGTATTGCTTCAAATTACCATTTTTAATTCTAATAAAATGAACACAAAATAGATGTTATCTATTATGACTGAAATGAATCAAGTTCTCAATGCACAAAAATTGTATAAATAATACTTCATAAATAATCATACTTGATGATTATTTGCATTCTGATTTATTAATAAATTGTATGAATGAATTACTAAATTTTTATATTTTTATTAAAATTTATTCAAAATTATTATTTATAATGGAATTTTTTAATATAATAAAATTATTTTATTAAATTAATATTTATTATATATTTGAAGAATAAAGTATGAAATTAAAAAATTTGAGCACACTTTTATTTTAAAAAACAAATAAACAAAATTAATTTTTCTCAGTTGTTTTATTGGCCAGAGAGTAATAATCATTTTATGACTTTTAAATAAAAGAATGAACTTGTTGTGGAACATTAATTTTATCAGTTTCAATGACACAAAACAGAATAACAGACCTATACTCCAATTGTTTATTCATTAATTTATTTTAGTAAACATTAAATTATATCAATAGACTGCATTTCTTTTAATTTTGCAGAGAATTATTAATTTTCCAACTTAAGAAATGAATATTATAATATTTATTATATTCTATTGTAGTTTTATTAATTCATAATTTTATTACTTAAAATTGAATATAGTTGAAATATTTTGTCAAATGATAAATATATATCAAATTTATATTGAAATAAACATTATTTATATTATCTTTGTTGAGAAAAAGAATGATTTTCTTTTAAAATTTTTTTACTTGTGATAATTTTTTTTTTCTAAAGAACAGTATTACAAAGTTTATTCCATTAAAACTAAATTATAAATTTTTAATGCATACTTTATAAATTAATTTTTAATTTTTCGAATTAATGAAATTTTTGTTAAAAATTAATTATGCTATAAAATATAATAATCATTAAATAGTATATTATTGAAACTGCTATTTAGTTTTAATAATATATTATCTAATTGTAACACTGAACACTAAACAACAAAGCAGGGACATTGAAATTTTTATAGCATCAGATAATTGTTAGATCTAATAAAGCAAAATATAAGTTTGTAAGAATATCAACAACATCTATTATAGATCTATATTCTAAGAACATGTATTAACTTTAAAATAAATATTTATATGCTGGTATTTTCTAGTTGTGAACTTTTGCATACAATGAATGTGAAAAAATTTTATAATAAAAAATTCATCCTATGAAAGTGCTTAGATTTTTCTTCTCTCAGTCATTGATATAACAATAAAGATCTTTGTTTAATTTATCAGTGCAATTTGATGGAAATGCTGATGGCTGTTTTTACTATGTTATAATATTCAGTTATATTATGGCATGATAGACTGAAATTAGATTAAGAAAACAATGAAAAATATTTTTCTGTTTTTTCAAAAAAAAATAGGAACATAAGATTTTTGTGTTTATATTACTTATTAATATATTTTATATATGCAGTTTTTTATGAATATTGATATACCAGCATATCTCACTTTACAGCACTTTGTGTTTTGGTAGTTCACTAATACATTTCTCACTTATATTTCATGTTTTTATTTTATATCTCAAATTGAAAATTATCTGTAAAATAATACTTATTATAAGTATATAAAACATAAATTAACACACAGATAAGTCAGGCCTGGAGCCATTCTGAAAAACTGAAGGAATGTGTTCTAGAATCAAATCTGGATCCTTCAAGGTGATATGCAAATGCTTTAAAGCATAGCTATTTGGCAAAGATTTTTAAGTCTAGTGCTATTGTGTACTTAATGAATAATTGTAAATATATTTTTAGGTTTTTATATGCATTAGCAAATGAAAAAAAATTGTGATTTTTGTTTTACAGCAGTGGTCGGGATTGTAACTGCCACAATAATGAGGTATGCCTGTATAGTTAATTTACATCATGTGAATAACTTTATTCATGTTATTTGATAGAAATATTTTAGATATGCCATCTGAAAAAGACAAAAAATATAGCAGCCAGATTAAATTATAATATTTAAATTTCAAATAGACTACTAATTATGATTTGTAAATCAACTTTTTGCAAATATAAATATAATAAAACATTTAATATTTTAATATAAATTTTTAAAAATATATATTCTCCTATTATCATCATGCCTTATAAGCCTACATCATTTTAATGGAAAGAGTGCCAGATGTTTTCCAAGAATTTCTAGAATTTCCTACATCATATACTGTATGTGTCATGATGTACTTCATGACATCTATTGGATTATTTGACATTTTTTTAAATGTTTATTCTAAAAATTATTTAATTTTTTATTGATTATTTTAGTTTGATCATCTAACCAAAATGGACCAAGTATGCAACATGGCCCTTGTGCCACAAACTCCTACAAAACAAACAAACAAGCAGTTATATCATTAACTGTTTATGAGATAACTCAATATATGTAAAAAAACAATTGAAAATATATATAAGATTTGACAGAATAAATTTTATTTTAGAGGAAATAAATTAATTAAATTTTAAAGAAATATTTTCAAAATTTGAAACTGTTATTTATGAAACATGTTCATATTTCAACCAGATTGGCAATGAGTATCATCCCTTATGGAAAATGATAGAAACATCATTTTCCATAAGAGATAAGAAGAAAGAATTTTTTATTAGAATAGAAACATAAAACCTTTATTCATTAAACATTTGGGCAACAAATTATTCAGATATGCATTTTGTATGTTTATATTTTCATCCCTCCAGTATGCTTTATACAAATGATCAAAGTCTATTGAACACAGATGAGGTTCCAATCATTTAGCCCACACAGAAAGATTTTTCCTCATCATAAATTTACAAAATATTTTCCATAAATGGACAGTGGTGCTAATATAGGGCAGTAACCTGTAGAACTTACATTAGTTTAAAAAGCATAAAAAAGATATGTGTTAGGAGATAGACCTTATTTTCAGTTGTGATTGAGGTAATGATGGAATGCTTTTTTTATATCTGTGTTAAAAGAAAACCAAATTTTATATTTACTCTAAGTTTTTTATTATTAAATACTAAAAATTTCAAATCTATTATATATTATAAACAAGCATTTAATTAAATTTAATACAATCAGATACCATCTTTTTCTAAATGATACAGATGAATAAGAAGTGAATATAGATCCATTAAAAATTCTATATACATAAAAACAATATATTACAGTTAAGTTGTTTTCAATAAAATACTTATAAAACCGCTTACTAATTCTAAAAAATCATAAAAAAATAGGCACAATAGAACAATATCCAAAATAATCATTTAATTCCAGTCAAAACTTAGAACTATTAGAAACTTAGCAAAATCGAGAGGTATGAAGTTTGCTACAAAGAGGCAGCTTACTATCCTGAATCATCTAAGAAATGAGAAAGATAAATTTGCAGAACAAGACAAGTCTTGGTTATATGTCTTATCTATGTACAATATAAACCTTCAAAGTGAGAAGAGTACATTGGAGTAATTAAAAGAAACCTTGAGGGCAGATTAAAAAAGTGTAAGAATGATTTAAAGATGGGAAATAAGACAATGACTTTGTATAAAAGTCATTATGAATACAGTTACAAACTAATTATAATATTCATATGAAATACAATTGGTATATAAAATATTGTATTACTTTTTTAGAATTATGAGGAATTATTTTTAAATACTGTTAGAAAATTCTGTTGACTGACAAATATCATTTTGATAAATTTTATACTATTAAACTAAAATTATTTTCTTAAGATTTTTAAGTTAAGCAAAACAGAGCAGTATCCAAAATAATCATTTAATTCCAGTCAATATTAGGAATGTTTTCGGTTACATAGATTAGCCATCTTCAGCTACACATTATAATACAGGGAAAAAACAGATACTAAAAGTAATAGTTTTGCTCAGTATAAACTCAAAAATGGATGGATTCATTGGTAACAATAAAAAATACATGGCAACAAAACTGGAAAGCAGCAAAAGATGTAAACTCTGCATTACCATTAAAGAAGGACTAACTAATGAATTCGTTCAGATTCTAAAAAAATCTGGCTCTGAGAATGCTGTGTACAAACACCTAGGCAATGATATCTCAGCAGTATGGTAATACAGAATGCACAGTAGTTCTTAGATACTCTTAATAGTTTATCAGTTCTTGTATTTATAATCAATTATCCCTGTTTTGTCTTATTATATCACTTTATTTCTTTAATTTTATTATTCTAAATGATTTTTATTCTTATTTTATTTAATGTGTGTATATTTCTAATGTTACTGTTATATATTAGTTTCAGCATATTTAATGTTTTAATGCATTTTTTGTTGTTATCAACAGAATATATGTTCCATTTTTTGAATTTATACTGAGAAAAGCTATTCCTTTTAGTATCTGTTTTTCTTCCTGTATTATAATATGTAGCTGAAGATGGTTAATTTATATAACTCAAAACGTTCCTAGTATTGATTGGAATTTAAATTATTACTTTTGAGCGTAAAATTAAAATTATTTTTTTAAGATTTTTATTTAATAGTAGAAACCTTATCAAAATGATATTTGTTAGTCAACATGGAATTTCCTAACAGTATTTAAAAATAATTCTTCATAATTTAAAAAAAATAATACATTATAATATGAAATACAACTGATATATTTCATATGAATATTATGATTAGTTTAATAATAGAAAAATTAATTACAAAATCATTTCATCATTATCTTAATCAGGCTACCAATATATGGAATATTTTATTGCTTTTTAGAATTGTAAACAATGATTTTTTAAAATGATATTGAGAATTCTTTTATTGACTGACATACTATTTTTATGATTGAGATAATGATAAAAGAATTTTATAATTAATTTTTTTGTTATTAAACTAATCATAATATTCTTAAATTATTGTTTTCAATTCAGAATATTTTTTTGTTTTTTCTTTTTATTTTAATGATTTCAAGTAGTTATTTCTTTTCTTAATGAAATTTTTTTCATTCTTTCTTAATTTCTAATTACATTATTTTCTAAAAAATCATTAATTAATGCAATACTTATGCTAAATCTCTTGTACATATTTATTAACTGAACCCATCTAAAAGCTTCTGAATTGATTTGTAACAAAATGGATTTTATTGTTCAGTTAAAATTAAAAATCCATATGAAAATTTATAAAAAATGAATTACATTTAATAATTTTACTTGTACAGTAAGTCTCTGACTTACATGGTTTAACTTATGGTATTTCAAAGATATGTCGATGTGTAAATCTTTTTATTTCATTAGATTTCTATAAAATGCCAATGAAGAATTCATTAAACAGTTTACTTTTTTGTTTTGCTTAAATTTACTTATTTATAACTTAACGTGTGCTATAAATTTCATTTGGACATTCCATTTGTGCTCATTCATATGTATTGAATTAAAGTATTGTTGGATTTATGCAATCTTCAACTTATGCAGAAATGTTTTGGACAAATTAACTGTAGAAGTCAGGGATCTACTATATTTCAATATCTATATTTTTGATATTTGTCTTTTGGTATCTTATATCCTCAGTTTAATATGAGGTCATTAATTAATATTGTGAATTAATAATTACAATATTAATGAATTAATTAATAATATAATTTTTACATTTCAAATATATTCATAATGCCACAAAATTTATTTCTTTTGAATTTTGTCAGTAATGACTATACAAAATCAATATAATTTCAATGTAATGAAAAATCCACACAAATTTTTTAATTTAATTTTTTCAATTAATTTATTTCAAAATGATTAGTTTGTTCTTAAAACATTATTGTTAGTTAATAATTTATTGCATTAAACTAATGAAATAATTGTTAAGTGAAGATTATATCGGTAAATTAAAGCAATGGTTATAAAATTTATTGAACTACAAGGGAGGCTCAAACGTTTGGGTCACCAATTTTTTTGAAATCACATATACTTATAATAATCTCCTAGGATAATATAATGTGCAAGATATAGTGTGCAACTTAAGCATTGTCAAGAAAACTGAGGGAGAAGTTTTGTGCTGCACTTGTATACTCTAGAATTCGAAAACAGTATGGATATCCCAAAAGCACAGTGATTAGCATCCTATTCTTGTAATTGCATGATCTCTGGTTCTATTCTTAGCTATAAGGTTTTTTTTTTTATCATATTCTTGTATTTGTAATATTATATGGCATAATAAAACAAAGTTGTGTGTATTGGTTTTTGTATATTGTTTTGTATAAATACAATTATTTGTATTTTTTAAGTGTGTGTGTGTGTGTGTGTAAAATATTTAAAAAATATAAACATTGCTTAAAATGTGTTAAAATAAATTTAATAAATTTAAATAGTTATCATATGCAAATAAAAAAATTTACTGACAAGTACATCTTCAATGAATGGTATTTTTCATCATTCAACAAATTTAGCATGAAAAATTTTGATAAAGGAATATTTCAATATGTTTATTATACACAAAAATACATTATTGTTCAGAGATGCTTTTATCAATATATGACACAGGATATTTATTGCACAGACATTAATTCAACATTGATTGCATCAAATTAATGCATTGTTCTGACATGCATAAGAAGTTGGAAAATTTTCTCTTTCAAAGCAAATCTCATTCAAATTACAAAAACTTTTTTGTCAAATAGTTTTAATACAAATTATGCCTAATACAACATTTTCAAAAATATGGGTGCAGATAACTAATGATAAGCAATTGAATGAATTTTGATAACATCTTCATGTGATGAAATTTCCCATTCATTTTCAATCAAATATGAGCAATTCTGAAGATTTTGATAAAGTTTGTACCCTGTCTATAAAAATAGATGTTGCATAATTTGCAAAATAGTGTACATTTTGAAGGGTTAACTTTAATAGTTCATGTGCTACATTATCAATAAAGACATCATTAAATAAAAGTGGATTTATTTGGTCATCCTAAGAATCTATTACAAAAAGAAATTTTCTGTTTGTATGAAAGGAAACAACACACTTGTTAAGAATGAAAAATAAAGTTTGGTTGTAAGTTTATCTGATTTCGAATAAGTTACAATGATGTTATTACAATCTGTCATTAATTTATCAATCATTTGTTGAACTCTTGAACCAAACTTTTAAGTTGATTCTTGCGAACATAAAGATACATCCAGTATCAATTCACCAGACATAATAATAGCATATTGTGCAGTGTACAAATTGTTATTTTATTTAAACCATGATTTTTAATGAAACAGTTTTCGAATTATTTGCAATTAGTATTCTGTCATGTATTGATTGATGTTGACAACCAGTTTTATTCATATTTATTATTAAATATTTTGGAAAATTTTGGATAAGTAGTCTCATTTGGGCTCAGAACTTGTGTGCAGCTACCAAAGTTTCTCCAAAGTCAGATTCCTTTTCACTGACATACTTCGTAATCTTCTTTCTGTTGAATCTTGTGCTTTAATTTGAATTGTTTTTCTCACCGTTCTGAAGGTTTGAAGCTAAAGTTATCAGATTGAAATTGGGCATTGGAAGCTGTAAGTCAGTGTTGAAAATTTTTTTGTTGTCACCTGAAAATTCACATCCACTTTTTATCATCATCTTTTATTCATTATCTTATTGTAAGAAAAAGAGAATTACAACAAATGTATGTACCATAGTACAATGTAGGGTGTACTATGTTTTATAAAAACAATTGTTATGAATCAGTATAGTAAGGCAATAGTATAGGCAATTTTATTGGAAAACATCATTCATCAAAAAGAAAATCAGTAATTTTTTATTTGCATATATTAATTATTTAAATATATTTTAAACAATTTTATATTTTTAATATGTATACATACATAAAATATTTAAAACATACAGATAACTGTATTTATACAAAACAATGTACAAAAACCAATATTTTACATGAGTTTGTTTTATTATTCCATATAATATTGCAAATGTAAGAATATGATAAAAAACCTTATAGCCAAGAGTAGAACCAGCGAGCATGCAATTACAAAAATAGGATGCTAATCCTATGCTACTGTGATATCCATACTCGAATTCTAGAGTATATAAGTGCTGCACAAAACTTCTCACTTAGTTTCCTCAACAATGCTTAAGTTGTGTACCTTATTGCTTGCACATCATATTATCCTAAGAGATTATCACAAAATGTGTGATTTCAAAAAATCGATGACCCAAATGTCTGAGCTTTCCTCTTTTAAGTCAAACAATACAGAAGTTCCCCAAAGTTATGAATATTCTAGTTACAAACTTTCGTATATATGAATATACCATTTCATTTTCAGATTTTGGAAAATATCAAAAACTCTCCATTTTAAACATTATGATAATTTTAAAATGCTCTAGTGGCAAATATAATGTAAAACTGCATAATAATTTTAACATATGTAGTATTTCAATATGGCAGAGATTGCACCAAAAACCTACTTTTATTCAAATTTTTGAAATAAATTTCTAATTGGTCCTATTATGATTCTTATTACATGATTTATTATATACAGTGGTTCCAATATTTCTAATGCAACATAAGAATATTCATAATTATAATTAATACCAGTTAATAGAAACAAATTTACTAGTTGAAGTTATATAATAATTACATTTAAGATTATTTCAAAATTAAACTTTTACCATCTTTAAAGTTATTTCTATAAGTTGATATTTTGAGATTCTGGAAAATTAATCTAATTCATAATTAGATATGCATATTTAAGTATTATGCAATTGTGAATAAATGTGGCAGGTATATGAATATAAATGAAAATTTCAGTCCATTAGGTTTATATATTGGCTACATATTATATAATAAATCCATGTAATAGATTATCAACTTACATAGTTAATTCACCCAAAAAATTTCCATATAAATTGAAAACTGAGTAAGGCCAACAATGGTTAAATTCAAAATATATGAATGAGTGCAGTAGCAATTGGAATGACCAAAGGAAATTTATAAGCATATATTAAAGCATAGATAAGAAAATTTAAGGTGATAAGTGATATTTTTGCAAAAAAGTAAATTATTTAATGAATTTTCTGAAAATTCAACAATCATCAAAAGACGACATATATCTGCATAACTCTGAAATAACATAAATCAAAACCACATAAGTTGGGAACCTACTTTACTTATATGATTAATTTATTCTTAAAATTTATAAATTTTCTAATTTCTAAACTTCTTAAAAATTTATTAAACAATTTATTTTTTTAATTTTATTATACTCATAAGATTTTAAATTTGCAAATACAATAATGTAATATAAACAAATATGCACATTATGGAATAGAATGTATAGATAAAAATAGTTATGAAATTTTAAGATTCTAAGCAATATTTTTGCAAAATAAATTGTTTAATCAATTTTTGAGTTTTATATACATTCAGCACAAGAAAAATTAAGAATTATGTCCTTACAATCCATGTACCTCTCAAATTCAAAACTATAAATCAAGGACCTACTGATTCATGTAAAATAAACTGCTTTCTAACTTCGCTTAAATAAGCACTCGTCAGCAGTAGGAATAATACATAGCAAACTTCATTATGTATGAACGTCTTTGGCATTTTTAACATGATTCGATTAACGTTTTTGTTTATATATTCTATTAGCATTGTAGATAAAAAATTGTATGTACCTGATGATGGCGGAGAAAAACGTCAAAAACGTTCATACATAATGAAGTTTGCTATGTATTATTCCTACTGCTGACG
>WUQG02312263.1:0-19128 GCA_011317285.2 Androctonus mauritanicus | reverse complement strand
GTTTTTTATGTCATGTAAAAATAAAAAAAAACACATTTGCACTTCCTTAAAATAATCTGACATCATTTAAAAATGCAAATAAACCATCGTATACGATCGATATGAGAAAAAAAATTAGTCTTGTTCCTGTACTTGGGCTTTCCGCCCAACTTTGCCCCCAAAATGTTCGATCCACTGAATTAAGGACGACTCATCAATGTCCAAAAAGATTGACTTAGACTTAGCCCGTAAACTGTCTCATTGTTACATATAATTTGCAATCTTCAATCACTTATCAATTATTTCTCACTCCAATTAATTCAAATCAAATTAAACCCACAAACTACTGCACCAGATTGACAATTCGCAGGACCCACGTCTAAAATTGTGAAATTTTCCGTTACGGTAACGATATTTCTGGAAATTCTTCCCGACAATTATCAAAAATTGGACTCAGCTGCGAAAAATAAAATTTTTATTACCGTAAGAGAAGAAGAAGAAGAAAAACAAAAGGCAGCGCAAGGGGATAACGCAAAAACCACTTATGAAAAAGAAACATCATCTCTTTGACAAAAAGTCTGCAAGACCATACCGATTATTACAACCAGAATTACACGGTCTATTATATACCCTACCTCGATTAAACTCTTAATTATCGTGGAAAATTGCCAAGCGAGATGCCTCAACGAGTTCGAAATGGATTTTTTTTTCTCTTTCTCAAAAAAGAAAGAAAAGAAAAAAAAGGAGTTTCCTCTGGCGCAGCGTCTCTTCCTTTGTATCCAAGAGTCTCTCTCTCTCTCTTTCTGGACTTATAATCCAATAATAAAAACAAAGCAGAAGCGGTCCGGTGATTTTTGTGTTCACTTGTGTGCGTTATGATACCGCTGGAAAAAAAATGGCAGACGCGTTATTATACTCAAAGTACGCGTGTAACAATTAGAAAATATATGATGGCTGTTTAGGAAATTATGTGACAGTTACAAGAATGATGTATATCAACGACTACTACTTTTTGCTATCCCGACTAAGATTATGAATGAACTGAATTAGAATCTATGTTGATAGATTTTCGTAAGATAAAAGAATTATTAAATGGCCCAGCCACGCGATTAATGTTTTTCGTACCTTAATTTATTTCCAATTAAAACATTTATTAAAACAAGAAAGAAGGTTTATTAAAATAAATTATGCTAGTAAGAAAATTCATATTCTAAATTTAAAATAGCTTAAATAAATAAGAAACTATTTATAATCCTTATTAATATTCATTAAACTAAACATGAATATTTAGTTAATCTCAAAACTCGATTCTGCTTTTCTAAGCAGAAGGCAAATCTTCCTTATGCCTCAAATATTTAATAATGTCACCGTCCACCTAGAATATATATATGTATTAACGGAAAACAATATATTTTAATGAAAAATTATTGAAACTTTCAAATTTCTATCAGCAGTAAAATAAATTTATCTTCACATATTTTATCATCAAGTCAAGTGTGTAATTTTCATTCATCCATTATATTATTATTTATGCAACATGTTGTAAAGCTATCTCGTGTTTAATAAAAAAAAATGTCTAGCGCACATAAAAGCATAAAAATATTCTCATATGATTCGGAAAGTCATTTTGGTATGTTAGTGTCAACATGTGATGCTATTATTATTATTAAGACCGGTTAATCCGGTCTTAAAAAGAAAATTCTTCATGTCCTTCGTTATTCTTCACTCATTGTAGCGAGATGTACAATGACTATAATTATGCTGTTATAATAAATGTTGTGGCAGTTGTGGTATTTATCAAAATAATGGTAAACAGTTTTACTTTGGCTACTATTAATTCATAGAATCAATATTTCTTTCAACTGAAGGAAAAAAAAAGAGAGAATTTTCGTAAGTTTATATGGGCTATTCTATATGTCTGATTGTCTTTACGTAAATTTACGGATATTAAATTATTTTATATTAAAAAAAAATGAACTACATCAATAAGTATAATAGAAAATAATAATGAAAAAATGACAAATTTATCATAAAATATTTTAATGAGTTTAAAATCTCAGACATTAATCCAAACGTAACAGTCAAGATCGTAACAGCCTCCCGGACGTAATGACAAACGTAAAAAACGAGTATTCCGTATACATATATTTATAATTATATATATATATAAATTTATTTATATTTATATATTTATAATTGCGAAAGGATCACAATTTCATAATTAAAAGGAGGACACAATGCGTATTAAGTACTGTTTGGTTATGGTGAGTATACGTAATTTACGCATCCTCTTCCAACTACAGAAATAACCAATCATGAGTATTAGTGTTACAAATTTCCAAATATGTTAAATTAATTTAAAAAAAAAAAAAACACTTCAGATATCTTTACTAAATTATCACTTAATTATGCCAATAGTTGGCTGAGCTTTACAGATTTTAGAGAATAATTATTGTTTTTGTCAACTGCGATATACATTTTGGTTCGTTGTTATATTTTTCACAGTTAAAAATACACAAGATTGTTATCTCGATAACATTTTTCTAACACAATTGATATTAATTTTAGTGTCTTGAGTAAAATTATCGTTCTATGGAATGCATGTGAATAACTTCGGAGATCATTTAATTTTGGAATGCAATCATGAAACTTTCAACAATTATTATTATTTTTTTTTTTTTTTTTTTTGCGTTTTTGTTCAATTTTGAATAGCTATTTTTTTTTAGTTCGAGTGCTGTTCATTTGGCGAAGATGCACACAACACACACACATTTATATATATAATAATAAAAAAAAATTCATAGAGTATCTGACAGATTTTAAAAAAAGAAATGAACACGTAAATAAATCCGTTGGTTGTATCTTAGTTTTTTTTATTATTATTATTATTATATTGCCACTTCTATCGCGTTTCAAATCTTCAAAATAGTTTGCAGTTATAACTGTCTAAAAATTGTGAAGAATGAAAGCACATCTTGGCGTAAAGTCTGGAAAAAAACGTTTGACTGGAATGGTGGTGATCATTGAGCTATCAATGCAACTGGCCTACAAAAAATGAATATTAAGTGAAAATGTACACACACATCTGCTTCAGTTGTTTGCTCTTTTTTTTTATTCCACGATGTTAGAAACCCATCAAAATCACTTCGAAAGTTACTAAATTCATTTTCCTAAAATTCCGATTTCGTCCAGAAGAGTAAAATTTGTCGAAGGACCACTAGTTTGCATCACGGGATCGAAATTCAGTAGGTCCGTAGCACTACTTTCAATATTATCAAAAAAGTCGAGATTTATTTGCGAACCATCTTGAGGTGTAGATGTTCCTTGTGGATATATTTGGTTAGGTATTTGAATACCTGATGACATTGAAATAGATTGTGACATTTGCATGTTAACAGATGCATTTGGAATATTGCCTTGGAGTGCCAATTGCTGCTGTTGTTGCATTATGATCTGATTGCCAGAGTACCTTTGCATCTTTTCAGAAGACTGCGGTGGCGTTATTCCTCTCATATCACTGCTGTAAGATTGAGGATAAGATAACCGAGGGCCAGGCTGGGTTGGTATCCTGGGTGGACAATGAAGTATAGAAGGCCGCCATTCTGAAGTAGAACCGGGAGTTCGTTGAGATATATTCAATCCATCCGGACCGATGTTCACATTTGGAGATCTCTGATTCTTCGTTAATGGACTTGTGTAATTTAGTTTATCTGATCGTGCATGATCCTGAAGATTAGAACCGAGAGATTTATTTATGTATGCACCAGATGAACAGGTATCAGAAGTCAAAACTTGTCCGTCCGATCTGCGATAATTGTTTACTTGTCTGTGCATTTGATTGCTATTACTTGTATTACGACTTCTGCCAACATTTCCGTAATTAGAAATGTTATGCTGACTGACATCTCCTAAAGTTTGAAGTTTATAATCGGGTGGAGGACGATTCAAGTAGGTTATGTTATCTAAATGTTGAGGCGTCTGGAGGTTTGTCATTCCGCTAGATGTTGTTCTGTTGCCAAAGGGAGAACTGAAACTCAATGATTGAGACTGAGACATCGTAATTTGAAAATTACTAGCAGGTGGAGATCCCGGTGTTTGAGGATATCCATGATATTGTTGTGTAGTAGTCATTGGCTGTGAATGTCCAGTTGGTGTTAATGGCTGCAATAAAAAGTTTATCTAATTAAAAATATGTTTAAAATTTACAAAATATTGTTATAAAAAGTTTATATTATATAATGTTAGTAGAAACAAAGTAAAGAATTAGCTGAAATTTTAGTTGCTTGAAGAAGAATATTGTCTGTACGAGTGCCACTATAAAATAAAGAATTCAAATCAAAAAATCACTAAGAAAATTTTAAATATATTATAACTATAATGTTTGTATAAATTAGACATTCTGAGCTTAAAAATTAATAGACTAAACTTAAAATAATGAATCTAAATCAACTGGAAAATAGAGTAACTGAAATAAACATTCATAAGTTTCATCCTATTCCATATATAAACTTAATATTAGTAATACCTTCTATATTTGTCTTCTTTACATTTTGTATACTGTAGACCTTGTATAGTACAGTATACTAATTATGCAAGTAACCTTCTCTGAGGGAAAAACCAGCTATTGCACATATTTTAAGAGAATTTCGAAATTAATTGTTTTGAAGATCCTTGAAAATCTCTATTAAAAACTTTTAATTTTCTTCATTAATAATTTAGATACGTATTTAATTTGTTCGAACAGAAGGATATGGAAAAAATATTTTTTGGCTTTAATGATATTTTCTCTGAAAGTACAATAGGAAAGACCCGGGTTAAAGTAACATGGGTTGATTGTAACAGATGCCAGTTTTCATTCCGGTTGGCTCAAAGATCTTGAAATTACATACGAATATGTTTAGTAAATATAGCCATTTGAACTACGTTTTTTCAATTAGTTGACGCAAACATAAAGTAATTGATTCAATAAAATGTTTTAAGAGGGATGTAACTAAAATATAGATCGGTTTAAAAATTGTTATAAATTTATTTCAGTTGTTAGTAATTGTTCCTTTGTAGTAACCATATAATAACTTACAGGACAGTAGTATAAACTAACCTATTTTCGTGATTATATGTTAAGTCTAATTGTAGTAGTGCCTTCCAAACCAAAATGATGGAGAGTCTAGGTCAGATTGTGACACGAAGCATAAGAATAGTCTAAATCAATCGTGCTGATCCATATCAGTCAAATATCTAACTTGTAAGCATTAACAGTTCACATGAAAAAAGTATTTTTGTTTCACGTGTACTGAAGACTGTAATAGCAATAGTGGAGGAAAATTAATTCAATACACCTGTGTATAAGAAATGAAGTTACAAAGAATGCACAGTTGGTAATCTTTCGATATTTGTCACAGCTGTGATTCTTATTATTCAACAAAGGACTAAATTAAAACTTATTAAACTATAGCCTAAAATTTTAGTGCAAAAAAAAAAAAAAAACTTTTGACACAGGTCATATTTCTTGGAAGTTTAGTAATGTTATCCCACAGGATATGTTGTAACATAATCAAATTATTTGTGTAGGTTGTAACATATCCTGTGGGATATGTTACAACCTACCTGGACAATGGGGTAGGTTGTAACATTTACAATCGTTCAGAAAAAATATTTTCTAAAAACACTAATTTTAATTGAATCAGATTTGTTTTAAACTGATGAAGAAATTAATAAAACGGGCTATACGGACTGTTATTGATTCTCTAAAATTGAAATTTTCATTAGGGGGAAATAATTACGAAATAGAAAGTGTTACAATCAGCCCCGATCTCCTCTATGTCAAATATCAGATTTACAAGTTTTGGGGAAGAAATATTAAATTGAATCAGCGAGTGAGTAATTCAAATCTATGGGCTCTGTATATAAACAAAAAATATGCGCTTTTAGCCGCAAAAAATTTTGTTTTAGGCGGGAAAATATTTTTAAACTGTCGTCATTTTTTAAAAGAAGAATATATAGTAATGGATTCTTGCTTGGATTGTAAACATTTTCAGTATTCTCGACATTTTCAACGCCGTTTGATATCTAAAATTACCGTTAGTGCATCGTATTTCAACTTTGAAATAAAAGTTGATATTCTGTATTGGAAGTCCATTGTCATCTTGTTTATATCTCTAGCATGCTAAGAATCTGGTACATTTACAATGCATTTTATTTTTTTGCTGTACTGTTTAATATCTAAAATTACGTTATTTTAACAAAAAAAAAAAAAAAATATATTTTATTTTGAGATTCCATTACTGCAACTTAGTTTTGCAGCTTAGAATTATTTTTAATCTATTAGAATTTATTAATATATGATAATATTTTTATTAATAAATCAATACGGCTAGTATAAGTTTACGATATATATAATAAATAAACTTATTTAATTAATGAATCTTACAAATAGTAAGAGATTTTTAATCTTGTTTTTAAAGAAATATCTTAAATGTTTATTAAAAATCTTTCAAATTTTACAATAATTTTTATATTTTAAATTTATTTAGATAGCAACAACAAAAATTTATTTATTTCAATATAATAATTAATAGAAAATTAATTGTTGTGTATAGTAAAACCCTTTATCATTAACCTGGATTAACAATCTCCTATTAGTCCGGATTAATCACGTTTTGCTGTAAATATATATATATATCATAATAACGAAGATTATATCATTAAAAAATTAATAGAAAGTCATTTAAAATATAAAAAAAAAATGCGATTTTATTTGAAAGTTACTATTTGTCCTTCAAACAATTACATTATCTTGGGATGAAAAAAATTTGATTTTAAATAATTCAATCTTTTAATTACGGAGTCATACGAGATTCTTATTTTAGAGTTATTAATCGCGTTTTAGTGTTCTGCTACCATTCAGCGAACTATTTCGATGATTTTTTAATGTTAGAAAAGGCATTTTTGGTAGATTTAGTTAGTTAAAGCCGTCATATCGCTCATGAGATATATTTTATCTGGCAGCAACCACTTTTAGATCCTTTCATAGAACAAAAAAAAATCATTTTTGATATAACTGATTATTTTGCTATAAAATTTTTATAAGTTATTTTATAAAAATAACATTTACTATGCCAAATTTTACGTAACTCGTTTGGATCACTATTATAAATATAGCACGAACTTAAATACCTTCAGTGTCTTTATCGCTTAATCAATGACAGTATAAAAAATTTTAAAATAGTTTCATCTTATTATCGATTTATTACGACGAAACACATGGTTAAATATATATATATATATATATCACTAGATAGAACGTTTTATTTTTGAGCAAATAACCATCTGATTAGTCATAATCAGTTTTTGATCCGCGAGGTGAGAAGTATCGTACAGACCAATGGAATTCCAATTATTCTATTGACTGGCCAGATACGAAGAGGTGAAGGAATGGGGATCGACTAGCCAAACCCGGACGCGTCTAAAAAACCGAAAAAAAAAAAAGATTCTGGAATGCAAACAAAAC
This sequence comes from Androctonus mauritanicus, assembly GCA_011317285.2. NCBI lineage: Eukaryota > Metazoa > Arthropoda > Arachnida > Scorpiones > Buthidae > Androctonus > Androctonus mauritanicus. Next base: position 11,642 of record WUQG02312263.1, on the reverse strand, counting down.
CAAATCTAGCTATAAACCAATTTATTAAGCACTATCGTTCTGTAAATCTCTGAATTCGAGAATATAAATAAGCAAAACAGATGCGTAAAATAAATAAAATACAAAATAATAAAGTACAGTATTTTTTTATCGCAATCGATATTTCAACTATAGAATTTCGTAAATATTTATTTCTAATGCAGTAATTCATAAAATTTTTTCATAGTAAATTTCATTTCTTAGAAACTATTATTTTTAATAAGTATGTTTTACAAATTATAATATTTATTGCTGCAGTTATTTAACAAAAAACTTATTCTGAATTTAATTTTATATCCTATAAATGGAAGTCGTACTTTAATATTATTAGCAAATTTTCATACTCGAGTTTAACATTGAATATAATATTTAGAAAAATAAAAATAATCAACAGAATATACCGTATATACATGTGTATACTGTATATAAAAAATATGTATACATATATATATATATACACGGTATATTCTGTTGATTATTTTATATATATATATATATATATATATATACACACACTACTGGTTTTTTATATATATATAATACCGATATATTTAATTATACTTAATTAAAATTATATATATTTTTATATAATAATATTTTTTTTTATTATAGCTTTCAGTATAACTGTTTTAATATAACTATGTTTTCATACATATACAGTATTTTCATTATGTATATAGTATATAAAGTTTATACTTCTTAATAATGGAAATTAATGTATGAAAGATAAAATGTTGTAAATTAAGAAGAAATTATTTATTTACAATGTATTTAAAGAAATAAATTATGAAAGGAATATGGCATAATTTAATTAATATTTGTTATCTAAAATTCTAATTATTCAAAGACTGACAATTAGCCTAGCAATAACTTATATTGAATCAAATTCCAACATTTCTAGCCCTATTCTCAGAACGAAAGTGAGGTATAATATATAAGATCAGTATTTTATTTGTACTACGTATATTACCTGTATCAGTATATGTTCGTTTTCTACTGCGCCAAGCAAAATTTTCTCGGTTTTTCGGCCAAAATGCTGCTCCTAAAAACGTGCCGCCCAAAATACGTGCTTGTTTCGCTGGTGCCTAAAATCTGTACGTTTGTTTCTCGATAATAATTTTTGAACGAATTTAATAGATTTTCATGAAATTCAATAAGGATGTTCTACTATTAAAGATGATCACGACGCTGTAATTTTAATTCTGTAGCCTCAACCTTTTAAAACTAGAAGATTTTCAAACTTCTGAGGTTTCTCCAATAATCTTTGAACTGTTTGACACATTTTCGTGAAATTCGATAAAGGTGTTATGCCATTGAAAATGATTTTGATAATGCACATTTTAATTTAGAAATTTCTATAATTTTATCTGTTAAAATTACGGGCATATTTCAAATATAAACAATAAGTTCTTTCCAGAATTTTTTATTGAACTACTTATATAAGACAGTTTCAAAGCATTCACGTGAAATCTCATTCTAACTTAAATAAGCTTAATTTTGTTTTTTGTTAAGTTAATCGTTCCTGTTTATCAATAGATGTTTTTTTTTATTTCTATATTGCATAACATAGCAAATGCAATATAGATATAAAAATGTATACTTTGTTTACATACATTATATACTATAGTACTATAGTATATACTCTCGCTACATATTTAATTTGGCTAAGATTTCATTTTGTTGTTCGTCTTTGTGCCTATTGTATTAGTTTGGCCAATATTTTATACAACGATCTAGTCTAATAATGATATATCTAGTTCCTAAAATAAATTCCATTCTTTTATAGCCGCCTGAATAAGCAATAGCTTTACACCCGTACGACCAGGATCGAATCGGAAATTTCATCTTCACTTTTTAAGGAAAGTTCAAGGTCTGGTCCAGTGATTTCCAACTTTCGATTAAATCGGCCAGTTTATCGAAGGTTACTCTGTGATGGATTCTTAACTGTTCCATCGATCCTCAGCTTCATATCAATCTGTACAAATTTACAGCGTTGAACTTCAGATTAAACTAAATTAATCTTTTTTGTATATTTTTATGCTTGAAAGAAAAAAACGAGAAATTTGTTGAAAAAGATAAAGGGACATATTCAAAGATTTTATATAATTCAAGAACGAATGATGAAATTTCAAAATGAAACAAAATTCAAAGAAGAATGATGATTCCTTTTCCTCGTGGTTTCATGTACTCTTAACAATGAGAAGAATACAGGAAACTATGAGGAAAGAGGAAAAAGATTCTACGAAAAGTGCTACTAGGAGAGTGCTACTGAGAGGAAAAAAATTCTACGAAAAGTGCTAGAGGAAAAGAAGACACCTTTTCGTTAATTCTTATGGCATAAAAGTTAAAAGATAGATGAATTCTACTCCAAGGGAAAATTTTATATATACTGTACATGCCACAGTATATCATGGAATTCAGGGGATTAGGATAGTTAGATAAGCCGCCATATCGCTCATTGGATATGTTTATCCGGCTGCAGCCACTTTCAGAGTCACCACAGGCTGGTCAACACCCATGGTGGGGTCAGCCGGAAGATTGAAGGATGGGTTCAACAGACCTAATCCAGACCTCTCCTGAAAAAATTAGAAGTATGGGATCTGGATTTGAACTGGATTCTCCAAGGTGGTAATCGAAACTTTACTATGCTGCCAGCCGGTCGAATGGAATTCCGAAATTCCTTAGTCTACCTACTTAGAAAATGGTCACCGAAAGCTTGATATTTCGTTACATGCAGCATACAAATAGCTCTCTTCAGACAAATATATAAGATAAAGTTATATATGCATATTATAATATCTTCAATTGTCTTATTAATTCTAGATTATACTCCAAATGAAACAACTGGAAATACAATTATAATTAAGTATAAATGAACTATATATTATAGCCTTATATTAACTATATTTTTTAATTTTATCAATTAGAATATGGGAATATAATCGTTTTATGCAGTTTGTCCATTTAATGGCATATATTCTATTGTCTCTTCTAGTTCAATAGGTTTTGTAGAAATGAAGTCTTTCCAGAAAATGCTACAGGTTTTTTTTTTATATTCATTTAAATATATAAATGAATGAATATACTAATATCACTGATCTTCTCAGTTAGGTCTATTCTATAGCTTGAAATAAAATAACGTCCAAAAATTCTGATGGATAAATAAATTCAGAAATTGTTAGAAAATCTAACGAAATTCCTGACAGATTGCAATAAAATCGATTGAAAGGTCCTCAAGAGATTAAGCTATACGAATTGGCTATTCCATAGAGCTTTGGATATTAATATCCATTCCTTTTCTTTTTATGAAATTAGAGTCGTACTACTGAAATTTATGTTGTTGATTCATAGTGAATGGAATTGTTAGCGAATTTTGGCAAGTTTATGAGAATATTGCCCATTGAATAAAATCTGATTGATCAATCGAATATATGATACATTATTCATAACATTTTTACTCGTTCAGTATGAATTTAAATTATTTAATGCTTAATATGTATTAATTTACAATGCTATTTTTGTGATAATATTTTGTCCTCCACGATTATTCTAATGTTATCTGCATAATTAGTGAACGTCTCATTAATATATTGTATAAGTGCAATCTTATTTATGAATCGGTCAGCATATGATATATATAAAACAAGAATGTAAATAATTAAAAAAAAATATATGTGATTTTATAAATATATAACTTGTACGTATAAAATATACCATGTTTGTAAATTCTCATGAATCTGTTCCAGAAAATTGTTGGAAATAATGGAAAAAATAAATAAAAAAGTAGGCTTATTAAGATATATTACGTTGGCATTTAAAAGAAATAAGAGAAAATGAACTTAAGATTTTTGGTTAATATTGAAATTAAAATATTAATTTAAAATCTCCCGCGCAATCGCTCAGAAAATTATTCCTCATTATTTATTTAGTCCAAAAAAATAAATATAAAATATGCAAAAGTTACCGCTTTGCATATTTTCTCTCTTGGTTTTTGATTTTCTGAACTTTTTTCTCTACTAAATAAATGCAGATTTTTGTAAAATTGAATTATCTGCAGATATAATATATATGTGCATTTTTTTCTCTCATAATTTATGCATTGAAATATACCATCAGTTCTCTTAGGTGTCTGGATTTGTTACCATGGCGCCATTATGTGCCAGAATAGCTACGCTTCTAATAAACTTACTATTATTGGTCATGGACTATATTTCTCTCATCAACGCGTGAATTATAAGGAAAATATGAGAAATTTAAAATTATTTGTTATTGTTATAAATTATGACATACTGATTTAAAAAAGATTTTAAAATTATTTGGAAAAATGAAGGAATTTTAGTCTAATAATGGCTATGGCTCCAAAATCGTCAAAAAATTAAGATTGTTGTTGACAGATACATGGAACTGTTGCTTTTACTGTTTTCAATAGATGTCCAGTTAAAGATCATCAGAAGATGGTGATCTTGTTCTTACAACATCCGACGAACGCCAAGAATCTAATCAAGAAGCTCCCCAGCCAGTTGGCCATTACAACTGCGGCCTTGGGGGCAGATCGGACGAGATGTTTCCGATGCATTAGTTCTAATGAAAATCAATAGCGGCCGAGCCGGCTGTGCTACAAGTGGATGTCCGTTGCCATGACGTGAACGACCAGGAAACCAATCAATTCTGTATCCGTTCTTTGGCGCCTAGCATTGCTGATGACGTTGGTTAGAGTCAAGAGAAATGGACGGACAGGTCAGAGTACAGGACAGTTTGGTTTGGAACGGAATGAATGTTTCTTCCTTTCCTAAGTTTAAAGATTTTTCGATTTTAAAAAGGAAACTTATAATCGATTCCTTATGTTGTTGATTTTTTTTTCTTTTTTAATCTATCTATACCGTTATCTTTCTTGTGAAGCGATCTTTGACCGGAATTTCGGAATCGTCATAAATCTCTTTAAACTGTTTCTCCAAGAAACTTATTGTTTTGAAAAGAAACTAAAGAAATAAAAATAATTCTTGGCAAACTTATTTAATTTCAGATTTTAAATAATAATTTTTTTTTCTTTTAAAGTTTAATTTAAATTGTGACGGATTTAAGAATCTCTAAATCAAACTCTCTTATAAAGGCTTCAAAGCGATTAATGTGTTCGGAGAAGACATTTAATACTGTTAATTATGAAGATATTTAAAAATAATGTGCGAGTATAAACATAAATAATTTTCTAAAGGCGATTTTTATCAGCAAAAATATGATTGCAATCGCAGTTATGTATTAAACCAACATTCTTCTATAAATCTTGAAGGCAGGAAAAAATTATCACTTCGCTTCATGTTCCATCAGAAATAAAACATCGTTTACGTTCAACAAAACTGGCTACACCTACACAAACAGATAGCACTCCGGAACGTAGAAGCTTAGGAACAACATGGCGGAGCTATTAAATCGGCCTCGCTTTCGTCTCGTTCCCTCCCGTCACTCCAATAAATTCCAACGTCGACCCCTGGGGCCTAGAGACTTTTCTTTTTTTTTTCCCTCTCTTTACTTCATTCCCTCCCTCGTGTCACGTGCAAGGTGCGTGACCGACTGGCAGATCATTATCTGTGGCACGTAGCCCCAGGCAGACACCGGCGTGCCATACTGGATCGGCGTTGCAGCATCACATTAGACTTAACTCTTTTGAACGGATTAAACCGAATAAGCTAAAATACTTTCCATACCTTCAGGTATACCATATTAAATATGCATTGCATTAAGTCTATTCTAGTCCTTTTATCTAATTTTTACATAAAAAAAATGTTGAAGAACTTATTTAAAATTTATACAGGAAAAAAAAGGCAGGTGCACGAGTATTATTATCGATTCAACTTCACAAATATAAATTTTTTTTTATTAATTATTACGATTTTAATAACCAAAGATTGCGTATACAAAACAAGAAATAAATTATATCAAGTAATATGAATTTTTTAACTTTGCATCATTTATCAATAAAGTTACTTCACACCAACTTTTCTTGTTAAAAAAAAAAAAAAGGCATTTGGATATTTTCAGTCGTTTTCTTTCATTATCGAACAATTTTTTGTCGTTTTTCGTTTATTTATTCGGATTTAATACATAGTTCTATAATGGTTAAAATATCGATTTTCGGAAAATATGTTGGAGATTATTTACAAATGAATGAGTTTGCTTTGAGTTTATGGGGAATCAATTTATATGATACTAAATGAATATATTGTGATGGGAAGGGGATGACCAACAAACAAAACTCATGAAATATTGCTGATACGATAGAAGCAAAAGGCGAACTATTCAACCAAAACGTCTTGCCATATCAGCAATTTTTCACTTTTCCCTTGCACAGTGTTTGTTCATTGCTGAAGTAGCGATTCATCAACCGAAACAACTCCACTGGATAGATAGAGATGTGGCCATCACTCTTCTATTGCAGGTACAGGATTGTACTATAGATCCCAAACGACGAAGTGTTTTATGGTTTCGAATGTTCTTTTTTTATTTAAGAACGTTATAAATAGATTAAATGCTTCAACACAATAATGAATAGAAGGAAATCATATATAAAAAAATAAGAAAGGAAAAAAAATCCAAATTTTTTATAGCACAGTATCCTAAAAGTAATTATCTACCTATATACCGACTATAATTAATGAATCAGATGTAAAGTAGGAAAGTAGGACAAAGTTAAATTGTGGCAGGTGACCAAAGAAGATGGAATACAATTAAGTAAATCAAGATATCTACCATGATCGCTAAGTATTGCAGAGTATATTTTCTGCAGAATTTTACCAAGGAAAGTTTAGATATAATTCTCTATCGTCATCTATCGAAATATTAACTGAATTAAATTCTACTGCTTTCTAAATTGAAATTATAAGCATAAAAAGACTGAACAAGATAGAAAGAAATAAAAACAATTAAATAAATTTACGATAATTATAATTTTCTAATTTTATTTCTTGAATTTTTTCTTAACAAATTTCATCTGATTCGTGAAAATTGCTCTAAATTAACGCTTGTTTTATAATAAAAAATATTATAGTTCTGTGTATCTATCAACAACAATCTTAATTTTTTGACGATTTTGGAATCATAGCCATTATTAGACTAAAATTCTTTCATTTTTCTAAATAATTTTAAATAAAAAATAATTTTACACTATTCATACATGTTTTTAAAACTTAAGATGATAACTTTCTGAAAGAATCTAAATCTTTAAACATTTTTCTATATCATAACCTTTTTTGCTATGTTTATAAGTTATTATAATTTATTTTTTTATATTATTTATCAATCATCAAAAATTATGATTGTAAATATCTATATAAGCATATTAAGTTACAGAAGTTTAAATAAACTAGAGTTAATTCACTGTTTGGATTGCTCAGTAATACAATAAGAATCAGCATTATTTTATAGCTTCTCAATTAATTAATACGCTTGCACTAATATCTGAGCTTTGGGAAACAGTTTTTTTTAGTTATTTTAAGAGAAACTACTTATATTATTTAAATTTGCAAGTTTTAAAATGTTATAACTCTTCGAATTATAAATTTCTTTTTATTCGAGATTGTTGACATTTGGAAGGATTGTTAATGAAATAAAGAACAATTATACATAATTGTTCTTTATTTAATTAATTCTTAGTGAACTTACTGAATAATTCCTTATTAAAAATATCTAAATAAACAATTACAAATTATCAAACAAAAATTCAAAAGAAATATTTCCTAAATGAAATTTCATCTTCGTCATTTTAGAAAATAATAAAGTCTTGGATTTATTTTTAAATATTTATTTGGTGTCGTTACGGTTCCATATCGTTAAATTTACAAATAATTTACTATATTATACAATGAAATTATTATTTCATGGAACTGAATTTAAAATATATATATTGAAAATATAGGCCTAAATTGCTTTCTATTTATCTCAAATTTATTTATCATTTTATATTGATGATAAAAAATTATTGTTTGAGTTACTAATTGTCGAATGTTAGACCGGAATCGAATCCTTAACTTTCATTTCTCTAGATTTTCTCGAATAATCGGATTTTCTTATCGATTCCCAATTCTCACCTCGGTAGTTCGTGACGGACACTGCTGTTCTAACATGGTACCGAAATGAGATGTCATAGCAGCAGCACAAATAAAATATGTATATTATTTTTTGTTTACTCTCCAAAATGACTTAAATAAAGCGCAATTAATTCGTTGAATTGTACTTTATTAAAGTCTACGTAATAATATCGGTTGATCTTAAGTACATGGGATTTACTATCTCTTCGAATTTGATAGAGGCAGTTCTATCCTTCTATCAAAATAACCTTATATTGTTCTCTAAAGCCAATAATTTTTTTATTAAAAAGTTTCGAAGTTAAGCAAGAATTATTTTTTAGATGATTAAAATTATTATGACTTATGCTTGTCTAAGAATGTTTCTTAAAAATTTACAAACATGTTTAAAATATATAATAATATAATTACTGGTAATAATTGTAATGCTACTATAAAATAAATTAAAACTAAACGTGAAAAATATTATACAATTTTTTAATTGTTTCTTTATCTTCTTGTTCTTAATCTTGCTCTTAATCATTTTTCAATAATTTGTATAAATTAAATTATTTGTGAATGAGAGCTTTTCACCGTTCCTTATTTTATTTAAAGGTCGTTACTATAAAATTCTTAAAATGCTTAATCGTTTCATGTTTTCATAACATGGAATTGATTAAGCATTTTAATGTTTCGTGATTGAATAACGTTGAATAACATTCGTTATTCAATGTTATTCAATCATGTTTAAAACTGTTTAAACATGTTTCAAACTGTTTCAAACTGTTTTAAATTGGTAAAAAAACTTAATATAATTAAGTTTTTAAGAATTTAAAACAGTTTTATTTGCTTAAAAAACAAAGTCTTTAAATATACTGTATACAAAAAATAAAATTAGTAAATATTAAGATTAATTAATTGCATTGACTGTTTTCAAATAGTATATCAAATTCACTTAAAATGATTATCTACAATATAAATTATTTCATTATATTCCTGTTAATTTTTCAAATGCGTGCGTTACAAATATTTGTTTAAAAACTTTATACTTAATTGATTCTATCTTTCCTAACTAAACAATAAAACATTAAAATAAACAAAGATCGCATCACATAACATTAATTTTGCAATCAAGAGATCTTACATACAGTATTGTAAAAGTATATAGTTAAAAATAAAAAGAAGTCTTGCTGAAAAACTAAAGAAAAGCAGACCAATCATCCATCTTTCAACATAAAAATCAGCAAATGTAATTAAAAGATGAATATCATCTTACGCACCATGTTTCAAAATCACAAAAATGAATTTACAAGTTAATTTTATAACCTATTTGTATCATTTCATTTGAGATTATATAGTTATTCAAAAGTTATATATAGTAAATTACCTTTTCCAATATTAGAATTTCTTTAAGTTCTTTTCCTCTTTCATCGTGATATATTTACCATTAATCTAAAATAATTTTGCTTATATAATGATTACAAAAAAAAAAATTCCTTATATCAGTTGTATGGCTGCATGGAAGCATCTAGACTTTCCTACTGTAAGAAAATCTATTTCTATTCCGGATTCCACTCCTCCAAATTTTTTAGAAGGGATCCTTTCTATTAAACCTCAACATTCCGAACGACCCCATTACTGCTCACTGAAATGGCTGTCATTATATATCCCTCGAGTGATTCGATGGCATAATTAACTAAAACTAAGTGAAAAATATATTATTATTATATTTTCTTTTACTATCACAGTTACATTTTTGTGAATAAAAATTAATTGATCACTTTTCCTATACTGCATTTTAAATTTGAAGCATAATCAAGCAAATAATTAACTATTTTTCTAAAATTAGAAAGATGGCTATTGGGGGCTTTAATAGAAATTTTAAGTCTATTGAGTCTACTGAATGTAATCATGTGCAATCAGTATATAATCATTGTTTAAATTATATTTAAGACATTTAATTCAATCATGTTCTCTTACTAAAGAGAAAAACATATATTTATCTCATCAAAAGATAATTTTATCATGTTGTTCATTTAAGGAATATTTCTCTATTAATAAAAAAAAAAAAAAAAAAGAAATTTAAATTATTTACATGCATATATTTATTGTCATTACTATTCTGATTTTTGTGCTACTTTCTTAACAGTATATAATTTTTATTAGTTTTTTAAATAATATGCAGCTGAGTTTAGACAATATAATCTTATTTAAAAAAGTTATATACTATATTTCAATGGAATTATGAATAATTCTAAAATATCGTCATATAAATTTCAATTTGATTAAAAAGATTTAAAAAAAAAATTATTTTTAAATTGGCTGTTGAGTAAGAAAAAGTTATTACAATGAAGTCTAAAGTTTCTCCATTTAGAAACTGCTTAATAAAGTTTTAATTGGATAATAATTTTAAGTTATTTAGCTTAAAATAAAAATATTTTAAAGAAGATATTACTTAAAATAGAAAATATTATCATCTTATATATAAGTTACAAAACTTTGAATATTGAAAATAAATTCAAATACTATAGATTGTATAGAAAATTCTAAGGTATCGAAAATATGAGCCACTGTATAACTTCAGTGGCTCATATTTTAAATAGTAGTTTCAATCCCAGGATCGGGATTGTTTAAAAAATATCACGGTTCCTGGGATCACGAATGTTTTTAAATAATCCCGATCCCGGGATTTCGATATCCTGAAATTATTTTATAACATTTATCACTATACATAATTATCTACTTGTTTGCTTAATATATTAAAGTATTAAATATTATTTACATTTAAAAACCTTTAATTTTTTAATGTTTTCGCTATAAAACATTTATTAAGTTTAAAAATTAATATTGTTTGTTAAATCATTATATAATACAGAAATATCACATAAATTTGGTCAAAAAATATCAGGATGGTCGAGTCTTGGTCGAACATAAGTATCTTCGATATTGCCATCTGTCAATTCATCATATTTTTATAATAACGTAATTTAGCTATATAAAAAATATAAAAAAAAATTTAATATTCGTTATATAACAGGAAATCTAATAAATCAAGGAAACATTATGCCGCTTATAAATTATCTATTATCAACCAGAAAAATTTTTTTATAGATATCGTAATAATTTGGTTTTTATATATGCCAATTCTAAGTTAAAAATGCATTTTATATGTAAAAAAATCTAATGGTCGAGCGGATAATGCATGAAAAATCGACATAGCGCCTGATGTCCGTTATAAGATGGCGGAACTTTACTCAAGAGAACCAAATCCTAATCGAATTTTGTTTCAGAAGTTCATATATAAAAGTTATTTTATTTTCTAACTGTTTAATTTTAAATCTTGGCGTTATAATAGGACTAATTCGGTATTTTCATACTATAAAATTATAGATTTACAATAAAATTTACTTAATTTTCTATGTTCGTATTTTTAGTATTAAAAATATTTTTAAAAGGAGAGAAATTATGTAAAATATATGGTACAGTAAAACGATCTAACGTTTTCCAAGGGGACGGCGAAAAAACACGTTAGATTGAGGAAAACGTTAGATCGAGAAACGGCAAAAT
>WUQG02312152.1:0-19129 GCA_011317285.2 Androctonus mauritanicus | reverse complement strand
ATGTTATTAATGAAGATTTTTGAGGGATGAAAGAAATTAGCTTTTTTCATACATTGGAAATGTTTTTTGGAGATATAGTATACAATATTGCCTTCTGAAAGCTGTAGGAGCAATACGCAGTACTTAGTTAATTATTTTTATAAATTAATTATTTCTTTAATGAAATAAATTATTTTTATTTAAATATTGCTTAGGCAACACTGGGTTTGTAACTATGAACTATTTAATAGATTTTTTGTGTATTTAGCATACAGATTATGCCATTAATGATGATTTTGATGAAATATATTTTAATCTCTAAATTTTAATCATTCCAAAATAAAAGACACGTTCGGAAAATAAGCAATTAGTTCTTTCCAGATCTACTTCTTTCATTTTATGAAGTGTATATCTTATAATGTTCTTGAATATGATCCGAAAGCATTTGAAAACTGATTTGTTCGAGAATGTTTTTGAATTTAGACATAGAGTTTAGCATATTTTTTATAAAAATAAGCATATGTTATACTTCTGAATCGTGTAACATATGTTATATGTTACACGATTCAGAAGTTTTAAAAAAATATAAATAAGTGTATTTTTATGAAATTTTATTTTTCATCTTTTTTGCTTTCGATAATCGATATTTAATTTTTAAATTTTTTTTTACTCAAATTAAATAGATTTATAAAAAGTTGATAAAAATATAAGTATAATAAGTTACATTTTATAATTAAAAAATGACATATTTTATGCTTTTAAGTAGAATATATGACAATCTTTATGGAGAAGAAAGGATTTTGCTGATAACATTCGCAGTTTAGCTAACAACTAAGAAGAAGAGCGATATAGAAATCATGAAAGTAGTTTATTCAAAATTTTTCTATTACTATACTAAGAATTCACGCCTTTTTAAAAAATAATAGCTCCTTATCTGATTAAATTCTTGAAAAACTTCTAGCTTCTATGTAAAAAGAAAATAAAGATGTTATCTCAATATATATGAGACAACGAATTTGTTCATTTATGTCAAGTACAGTTCTTATTTTTTTACTAAAAATGGCCAGAAAATAGTCTTTTTTTTTTAAATAAACACATGAATATTTCAAATATCATTGGTTTCTGACAAATAGTTCCAAAATTTAAAATTTTGAATGGCCATTATCTTATAATAATATAAAAATTAATAAATATTAATTTATCTAATAAGTAATGATCCCATAAAGTTTAAGTATATTATGATATTTGTTTCTTGGAATTTTGAAATCTTATAAAAATTTCATTTCGGATTTCATTTTTTCTAAAATAAGTCGAATTGAGCGCCATATCATTTTTATATGATTTTACGCTGTTAAATGCTGTTACTGCATTAATTGTATCTTATGTTCATCTTGTTTTAACAAATTTATTATAAAAATATCTACTTTAAATATAAGAATAGTTATAATGATGCGGATATAGGAGAATGTGACTGATAAAGTATAAAGATGAAACTTCTATTTTTTAAAAGGAAAAAAATTAAAATAATTTATTTTCACATTCAATTTCAGTTAGAAAAATGACAAAATTATTGAATATATCTTCACCTTTTCAGGAATTAATAATTAAGAAAGAATTGGAAAATTCATTAAAGAATATTCCAATTCCTCTTCGGTTAAAGAATCAGGATAGTCTTATTATGTGAAAAGAATTAAAAATTGATGAAAGAAATAAAGACAAGATTAATAAATAGTTTCAAATGTCAAGCTTATAATAGCTTTAAATAATCACCAAAAAATATTGTGTTCAAATGAAATTTACTTTGTATAGTATGCAATGCTAGATAACAGAGAATGATTATGATTAAGCTTATAAAATTTATTTTGAGGCATTTTGATCGAAAAATATGTCAAAATCCGAGATTATTTATGATAGATTACCTAATAAAAAACACGAAAATTATATTTAGTACATTACACTCTAAACTTTTAATAGAATTACTATGCCATTTCTATACTAGAGTTGAAACACAAAAGAAGAATTGTTCCATAAATTTTAGCAGAAGTCGTTGAAGACTTGAAATATGGGTTTATTGTTTAGGACTAATACAGACCCGATTTAAATTTAGTGTATATGTTATTGTTATCACTGATCTAAACAAAAAAAAGTTTCATTTCCTTCACATTCAGACAAAAATAAGATTCTGTAAAATGGCATGAAACAACAAGTACGACATTTTCACTTCAAAATATTATGCTAATATTTTTCATTTCTACTATAATAATAATAAATAAATAAACCGAATTATAATAAAAGATTTGCAGAATAATTTTCTATTATAATCGTGTTTTTCTTGTTATCTTTATTAACTATGTAGATTTTTATTTTACCCTGTCTCAAAATAAACTGAACGTCTTAATGAAATAAGAAAACTGAGCTAATAAACATAAGATGTTTTCATTAATAAAAATTTCTTGTAAAAATAGAAAAACAACTTCTTAAATATACAAACATCGTAGAAAATAGACGGATTAATGTTAAATTGAATATATTTTTCAGGAAATGTTAGCAATAGATTAAAAAAGTAAACTAATTGATTTCTATTTTATATTTGTTTAAATTTTTTAAATAATTTAAATAAATAACTTAACAATTTACAGAAAATATATTTTAAAAAAAAGTATAAAAATAAAAATATATATATTTTGTTTACATATTTTATAAAGCAGAATAAATAATAGCAATAGTTTTATTATATATGTTGTATATAAATCAAATATGCTCTAAATCATCATATTATATATACAGAGATAACTAACTTTATTTAACGTTAGGAGCTGCATATCATAACCTCAGAGATTGGAGAACATGGTCTAGTTTAAAGAAAATATCAAAAAAATTTTAAAAGAAAATTTTACTGCAGTCTGGAATCTCCTCAGAGACATTATTCAAACAGTAAGTTGGAAAAATGCGAAGCCAAAACCATAATACTCAAAGGAAATTTCACCCAAACTGACAGAATAAAAATTCGGCCAGCATATATAACTGTTATCAGCAGCGCAAATCTAATATTCTGGATGAATATGAAATAATCATCCAGTATTTGCTATTTGATCAGAAATATTGCTATATGTCTGCATTGGATATCGCGATTTCCGATCTTGCAATAAATCCCTAGATGTATTTACATTGTATTTGTTGGTAAATAATAGTTCAATAATCTATACAGAATATATTTACAAAGTAACATTGTGCGCTATATAAGGAACAAATATGAAATTGTCCATTATTTACACATTATTTTGACATTATCTAAAATGTACTCCATATTGTTGGGGAAAATAAGTTAAGTATAATATTATCGTAATAATTCGTTTAAAACAACAATAAAATCATTTTTATAAATCTAATCATAATTGCATTTTATAGTATGTAAAAAACAAATTGTTTGAATTTTATAAAAATACATCATAAATAACTTATATAAAACGCTTAATGCTTTATTAAAAGATGATGGAACTTCCGCTAAAGAACTTAATATAATATTTACATTTTATTGCTGATTTTAAAAAAACACTCACCCAATATTGAATTATACATTATTTGATTCTAGACTTACAATAAGATTAGTATAATTTCATCAAAAATTAAATGAGTAAATACAATTATTTCAAAATATATTATTATGGTTAATTTTTATTATAAATTTTACATATATATTTAATATATATAGTATATTAAACTTATTTTAAATACATTATAATAATTAAGATTACTTGTTAATAAACGTATTGCTTCTTTGAGTTTGAATGATGTTAGGTCCAGGAAATTTGTTTATTTTAGCTAATATCTAATTATTTGATTTATTTATAAATTTGTTTTTATTTGAAGTATATGTTTAAAGTTATTGATTGAAATTTTACAAGAGCACGCAGCATTTAAGATATGAAAGAATCCATGCAGCTGACTAACCAGCTGTATGGGCTCTTTCACATTTTAGCTTTAGATATATAATGTGAATTGGAACATAACAATTTTTTCTGACAATACTAAAATTTCATATAAAGTTATTACTTAAATTATATTGAAAATAATAGTGATATGAAGTTATTACTATAGTGGTTTCTATTATAGATTATCTGTAAAAATTCTCCGATATTTCTTCCAACATTGAACTCTTTATGAATGTTAAATCAGTTTTTTTTATGGCTACTCGTTAAAGCAAAACACAGTATCCTTCTTCATTAGAATTTCAGGAGAATAAACTCAAAAATATTTAAACTGAATAAAAACTTGTTGAAAAATTTTCTCATAAACATATGCTGATTTCTTGGGGTGATTTTGTAATCTTCAAAAAACTAGTTAAAACTATTAAACTATAATTATGTCTCTATTATGATTTCATGTTCATATAATATATATATAGATGGAATGCTTACGTTCCTATACTATTGGATGGATATAACATGTTAGTTCTCATTCCCTGATGTCATAAGTTGCTAACTAAAGATTAATATCAGCTTCGTTTACAAAGAGCAGTGAGGCGATATTACCTAATGAACATATTTCACTTCTGAGCACATATATACCTTATACATATGAATATGCATATGAAATATAGTGGCATAAAGGCACTATTTCAAGAATAATTATACTTCCTAAACCTCATCTTTACACTCCTAATAGTAGTAAATTATTATGTCAATTAGCTAAGAAAAAATTAAAGCATATAAATAGTAAGGCTAATTAATAAATTACATAAGATTAGTGTATAAAATTATTACCCTCCATTTCTAAGCTTAAATATGTATCTCTTTCTTAATATTTTACATTTATTCTGTATATATCGTTTATAATTTCATTACGAATTTATTTTTAAAAATTAATAATAGTAATCTTATCAGTTTTCGTGCTTCGCAAAAATTTTAATGTTTTCAAAGATTAAAAAGTTATTGCTGTTGTTATGTAAGAATCAAGAAATGACTATAAGAAAATAATAACGATTGTAATAACGACAATTCGTATAATATTACTTGTTCTTGTCCATACATCAGACAATGACATTTATGCTCATTTTACTCTATTGATATTTATTTTCATAATATATTAATCTTTGTGTCACTTTTTAATAAGATATTTTTTACATCTGACTTATGTTGCACTTCTTGTTATTTATAAACAATGTTGTTCTGATTTTGTAATTTTTCTTAGTCGTTTACGATTCTCAGCATATTTCGTTATATATATATAATATTTCATCACTTACATCTACAAAATATCTTATTTTTTCAGCTTATTTATGAACTTACAGTTTACTCAACGTTTCTTTCTCTTCTTTTCGAGGAAATGTTAATTAATTTATTTGAAATGTATGATTACTGAGATCACAAATGTTGCTTTAATTCCATAATATTTCCTGTTTCTCTTTCGCCCTGCGTATTAACTACATATAGCTTTTAAGCTTAGAATATTATTATAAATTATACATACTATAATAGAATTAATGTTACATTACAATTTATATTAATTAAATAATATAAATATCTGTCATATTGATAATTAGTTTATGATATATGTATCAATCTAAAATATTTATAATTTTAATAAATTGAAGTTAATGTCTATACTATAATTAAAAAATTTGACGAATAATAAAGAAAACAAATTTTTTTTTTTTTTTTTTTGAAGAAAAGTTATTTCTTAAATATTTCTGCAAGCATTTATAAATGTTTATTTTATGCATTTAGTGAAAACTGAGAAAATTTAAAATAATATTGTAAGATGTTTGAATTCTAAATCAATATTTTTAAGCAGACATTCAAGTTTATCTGAATTCATTAAATTGTTTGCATAAAAACATTAATTATTTTTATAGAGAAAGATGGCAGCACTCAATGTACAAATCTTACTTATATTTTAAATATTTCTTACTTATTATTATTTTTCGTTTTGATGTACTTCTTAATATTACGATTTTTGCTGGTTTTATGGACACGCTCGTCTCATTCTAGAAACATTATTATCGTTTTTGGAAGTTGGAAGATAAGAAAAATGGACCGTGACCGCAATACCAACATTTAGAACAAATATATTTTGCAAATTAAGAATTTTTTTTTTAAGTTTTGTGATCAGATATACAAACAACTACAGTATTTAATCGAAAAATTTTTCTATTCACTATCGTTGTGTTCTTATGTTCAACAAAACCAAGCGATTTATCCATTGTAATAATGTTATAGATAGAAGTTTGCTTTAGAGTATAGTGAACGTCTAAGCTTACGAGAGCTTACAAGAGTTTTTCCAAAGAAGATAAAATACCTAGTTGTGCCATTAGTCATTTTAGCTAAGAATTGTCGAACGAAAAGACAAAAATTTTGAATTATCTGAAAAATGTTATTGTTAACTGTTTAATTTGACAACTTAAATTCTCATTTTACAGTAGAGAAGGTATGTGATGATCATTAACTTAATTAAAGTATATGTGAGTTTCTTAATGAGATTAAAATGAAATGTATTAAATGCATTCTTAAGAACACAAACATTTCAAATATTCTAGAATTTGATAAATATTTTTTTTTTTTAATTTTTAAATATAGAATAGTTAAAATTCCTAAGTGTAATAATGAAAATGCATGGGCATTTTACTTATATATTTAACAAATTATTTATAAGCATAATATTGTAAATTTCATTGAATTAATTTCAGATTTAATAAATATAGGTATATTAATCATTGCATTTGTTTGCTAGAATATTTAAGAGAGCACATAACTTACTTCTAGCTGTAATTCCCTACTAAATATTTAATTCATACTTTGTAGACTGATAGAATTTGAAAGGTTAAAATTAATGAGAGAATAACATTAAAGTCAAAAGTTTTTTTTATCTTTGAAAGTTTTGATCTTAATATTTTTTGCTTTAATTAATTATAAAAATAAACACCTTTAAATCCTTTCCATATTCCCCTTGTAAAGATAAAAAAATACGTAGTTAAATAAAAAAAATACAAATCGATTTTAACCGATTTCGGCTATATTTCAAAAGATACATTTTTAAAATTTAGATAAATCATATTTAAATTGTATAAAATTGCCTTAAATACATTTTAAAAAGATTTAAATTTTAAAATATTTTTTCTATAATAAATTAAAATGTTTTAAGAGCTTTCTGAATAAAAGTTTTAATACATTATTAATGAGTAATATTGAGGACATTAAAAGAAGTGGATAAATAATAGGATTAATTTTCGTATCTATAAATTAGCATATTGCAATGCATTGGATATTTTATCAATAAATTTGAATTATTTTAACTTAGCATGATCATATATTTACGAACTCATAAAGCTGCAGGGGAGCTGAAAATGCCAATGTCCCTTAAAATTTTTATATCATTTATTGACCTCCAGAATTTTAGAAAATATATCACTTAATCCTTCTTTGTTATAATCGTTCTAATGACACCTAATTTTATTTCAAGGTTCTAGATGAGCTAGAAACATAAAATTTTGCATATAATTAATTCATGTATATCCAAAGGAGAAATAAAATAAATGGATTCTTTATTATATTATGTAAATTATAATAACATACTGCAGTATAGTGTTATGTCATTGCACAAATTATAAAAATTCAATAATTTAATTGGTCCTTATGCATCCTTAATTAGAAATGATAATGTTAAAATTTGAATTTTTATATATATATATATATATATATATATATTTTATTGAAAATTCAATTACTTAAGGAGATTTGTAAACAGAAATTATTTGAAAAATCATAGATTATTTTAGAGAATATCTGCAATGCCGTCAGCTCTTAACTTATCTTCAATAATGCGGAAAAAATGCATAATGTTTTTATAAGAAAGATCTCAAATATTAAAAATGTTTGTGTAGTTTCATTGAAATTATATGTGCATTCATTTTTTTAGAGAGTTGTTGACTTCATTGTTCTAACAAAATACCAAAATATTTTAAGAATCAATATCGTAAAAAATTCAAACTTTGGATTTTACAAGTTTTTATTAATCAGATTAAATTTATATAAATTTTGAAGTTTCAATGTTATTCGGTTAAAAAATGGCATCTAAAACAGATGCCATTTTTTAACCGAATAACATTAACCGAATTTAAAATAATGTTATCTATATGTATAACAATTTCACGATATCTACTCGTTTTAAGGAGTAGATATCGTGAAATTGTTATACGTATAGATAATATTATTTTAAATTTAAAAAATATATAATAGACCTAATAAAAATTTCTGGAGTTTTAAAACTTAATCAAACGAAAAGAAATTCGATCTGTGAAACTGTAAATTTATATAAAATATCATTACTTTTTAATGATTTATTCTGATAGAATTACTAGTTTTGTAATTGAGAATTAGGCATCATAGTTATAAAAGCTTTTCATGTTTATAATATTTATACATAATTTATAAAAATTTTATCTTATACAGATTTTATCGAATTTGATGTGCTCTGTTCGAACTTAATATTACAGCATCCATTACAGATGATAATTGATGTCTATGTGAGATGACAAGTAGCATACATTACATGATAAGTGACATTATATAACTGTAGCAGCTATTATAAGTTATTTCACTATTACACTATGAATATTTGATGTAAAATTATCGTTAAAGATGTATTTGAAGTTTAGGAATAGCCATTATTCAAAACTTTAGAAATGGAGTTTATTGTCAAACAGCAAATAATTTCATAAAAAAATTGCTTGGAAACCATTAGAGGAATTTATGACAATTTTAAGCAAAATTAATGGATATTTATTTAATATTTAAATAAAGTACAATATTTGTATGGTCGTAAAAAGATTTTTTGATTTTTTTTATGAAATTTTAAAATTTCATAAAAAAAATAGTTTTATGTAATATTTTAAACTGTAGTTATACAGTTAAAAATATTTCGATACTAAAATAACAAAGAAAAAATATTTTTAATAGCAGTTATAACTATGAATATATTTTTTATTAATATATGACTATTGCATGGAATGTTTTATTTTAAAGATCCAGCCGAAATGTACGAGGAGAAATCTTTTCTTAACAGATGTAAACGATAATTTTTATCAATTAAAATGTAAATAGAATATTAAATAAAAAAATTAAATTAAATCCAATAATTTTTATCATTATTTAAAAATTAAATTTTAAACGATTTTTAGCAATCGTTGCATGAATTTTATCTTAACTGCATAAATATAAAAAAAAAAGTAATTGCGTGTTAGAATATTTAAAAACATAAAAAAATGTTTTCGTTATTATTTCAATAAATTT
The DNA here is from genome assembly GCA_011317285.2 of Androctonus mauritanicus. Classification (NCBI taxonomy): domain Eukaryota; kingdom Metazoa; phylum Arthropoda; class Arachnida; order Scorpiones; family Buthidae; genus Androctonus; species Androctonus mauritanicus. The sequence continues at coordinate 9,863 of WUQG02312152.1, read as the reverse complement.
TACAAAAATATATTGCATTCTATAATAGAGTATATATATATAATCAATCACGATATAGCTTTAAATCTATTTTTATAGTTTTAATTTTCTTTTAATCAATTTTTGTTTTCGTTTTTGTGTCCTTTATTTTTCTAAGACGTTAAATCTTTTCTAATTTTTTTTCTAAACATTTTTGAATTTTCATATAATTGGTAAAGCATCATGACAGGTGTTTTCTTCTTCTTTTCGGCTAAAAAATGTCACTACTATTGAATAAATTTTTAAAGATAAGGCATTAATAAATATTGATGGAATGCTAGTTTCGACGAAGAAGAACTGTGTGCAGATGTATTAACAAATCACTTTTACATTTTTTCTTATTTTCTGAATATGTAGAATTAAAAATGTTCAAATATTTTAATAATAAATGATTGCTGCTGTACTTAATACGATCAATGTTACTGAAGTATTCTAGAATTATAGAAAATAAGTAATTCACTTAATAATATTCTTAATAGCAGTTTGTTATCATTAATAAAAAAAAATTGCATATTCAAAAGTTGAACAATCAAAATTATGGTTTTATAAATACTAAACAATATATTTTAAAAATAAAGAGAATCGTTTCAGTGATTAAAATCTGAACTATGATACGATAAATCCTAAAGCACAATTTGAAAAAATTGAGATTTCTCATTAGTTTCTTTTATTTTTATAATTTTTCATCAAATTATTTACTAGATGAACTAAATTTAGCATATTATTGTATTTCATGAACAAAAATATATAATGAACTATATATTTAGACTGCTTATAATTCAAATTTCTAAAAAAAAAAGTATTGATTAAAGTTAATAATTTGTATACTTTTGCTTAGATATTAGATATTTAAAAAATAATTTTTATACATACCTTCCAATTATTTACTTTATTAAATAAATAATTGGAATCATTTATATGTAATTTATATAATTTTGTTTATAATTTAACACGAGTTTAAAAGAAAACTATCATAAAAAAAATTTTTAAATAATTTTTCTGAAAAATTTTCTCGTACGTTTGTTTATTTATTTTCAAATACAATATCTAAAACTTCCTTCCTTAGCCAAGTAGATTTGCATGACGTAACTGTTTGAAATTTTAAAGATACGTTGTTTATATAGCACTTCTTGCCAACCAGAGAGGATTACTTGAAAATTCGGTTTGAAAAAATCATGGTTGCCAAAAGGTTTATGAGGAAATGGAGTTTACTTTTTGGAGTTATACAATTTATTTTATACATCCTGTTCATTCAATAATCGCATAAAATACAGAAATAATATTGAATTTAATATTTATCTTTAATATTAAAAATATATTCGAAAAAAACGCAATACAGTACTATACAGTATACTTATATTTATCTTTAATATCAGGATGAGCACCATCTTGGGAAAAGGAGACTGATAGGCGACGATGTTGATGAAAGATGAAGTTACATAGATTTGAGTTGTTAACAGTTATTTAAATTTAAATGCATTAATTTCATTTGTAATTTATATATCGAAAATTCCATTGTTAAGCAGAACGACTTGCCATTTAATAATGAAAACGGCAAAATTAGAGTACTGTGTTCGGAATAAATGGAGAGATTAATTATTTTAATTAATTATTTCTTAATTATTAAGACATATCTATTCTTCTCATTTTAATCAAAACTGGCGATTCAACTTAAATAATTTATAAATGAAAATATAATTTTTTATTCTTCTCATGGAACCATTGTAATTTTTTTTTTCAGTCATGAATCCAAATTTAAACTGTGCACATAAATATATTTAAATATAATAAAATAATTTAAATAATCCATATTTTTCATTATTTTATAAATAACGAACCATTTATCATTTATTATATGTCTAGAATTAATATTTAAAGTTTCTTATAACAGAGAAGTTACATGAAGATAATTAAATTTAAAGATAATTTAATTCTTCTTTAGTTCCCATAATTTAGTTTAGTTTCCATAGTTTAAAAAAACTATCATCACTTCTGAAATTTTAGGTGTTTTTTTAGCATTTATTTATAACGGTATACACCTAAAAAATCAATTTTATGATTATAAAGAAAAGCTATTTGGGACAATAAAACAATGTCATTAAGTTACGTAAGGATATGAATGTGACAACCAGTCATCATTCGAGTTATTAAATATCTTAAACAAATCGTTAATATAAAGTATAAATAAGTAGAGCTTAGCGGTTACCTTCAGATAAATTGTACAGAAATATCAAAATGTCTGTTACTTTTTAAAATTGGAATATCTTTAGTAAAATATCGAAAACACTTAAAGCTTGTTAATTAAACTGAAGATTTCTCAGGATAAGATATATTACAGTAAAGCTATGAAAGCCGAACGTAGTGTAGTTTGTACTAAAGTGCTAATTACCAGTTAAAAACATTACCTCATTAATCACAATAAATTAATCAGGTAATGTTTTTTAACTGTTATGCTTTTTTTTGTACATTTTACTTACTTATTTATCATGTTACTTTTACAATCGTTTGTAATTTTATATTTATTGCATGGAGCTCTTATTATGCATTTTATATGTTTAGAGAAATAAATTATTATAATAAACGAATATAAATTATATAATAAATAAAAACAGTAATAGGAAGTAATTTTTAATTCTTCTTAATAAAAAAAAATGAAATTCATTAAAAAATAAATGCAAAATTAATTAATCTTTTAAAGGAATCGGAAGCATTAAAGCGAATTTTTAATGACAAAACAATCCCGTTGAAAAGCATTATTATCTTAATAATCTTAACATCTTAAAAAACAAAAAAAACACAGAAAACATTTTAAAATTATATAAAAAATAATATTTTTTATATAAATAAATAAATTATAATAATTCTAGCATAAAAGAATTAAATCTCAGAAGATGAAATACTGTATGTTAATTAAATGAGAGTAATAGTTCTACTTCTAGCTGTTTTATTTTTTGATTCACTAATAATAAAACTATTTCTTCAAAGATAAAATTTTAACTCAATAAATTAAGTCATTTAATTCAAATTGTAAATTCATGGCGGTCTTATTATTCAATCATCAAATCAAATTTGCTAACTTTTGGTATGCAAATAGGAAACGATCAACTTGCAACATTTGTTCCTAAGATAATTTAATAGTTTCGTGCATTGGCAAACAGTGAATATGATAAAATAGCACGTTAATTGTGAATAAACGTGATAAGTCTATTTCACTCTATTCAAACTGCATCTTTCTGTGATTTGATGATGATCTTTACTTATGAGAATGCGATGAATGGCGTACTTATTATTTAAAGCATTACAATAATTTTTAAAATCGATTCTCGCGCAAAGAGTTATCAAAGATCGATAAATCGATCACAAGATTCTTCACAGCTACAATCCCGTATACTTTTCAATGAGTTTGGTTCTCGATTGAGTTCTAATAATAAATATATCTCAATTTCATTCATATTCTGATTTTCGGAAATCTATCTATCTGTCCGTCCATCTGTTGTCTGACTATTTATCGTGCTGATACATAGATACAATAAGACTAGAAGTATCTATACAGTTTTCTTCCATTTTTGGATGGAAAGGACCAAAAAATGGAAAAACGTTAAATTTCTTTCTAGAAAGGCAAATTTTAATGAATTCATAGCTAATGATTACCATAATAACTTTTAGCATATTTTATTATTGTCATCTTTGAGTATAATATTTAATCCGGATATTTTATAAAATAATACGGAGGACATCCCGTACCTTTTGAATTATCAAACTCATAAAAGAAAATTCTTAATTTCGACATTTTCTATGATGGCCAATATACAGTATAAATCTATTACTTACCAGAAAATGCACTAAAAATCTATAAAATATTTTTATAAAAAATCACACGAATTTATTTAACTTATCTTAAGTATTAAATTATTTTCCAATGAAAAGATTAATTTATTCGTAGATTAATTTGAATTATTATTCGATTAATCCATTCATTTCCGGAATAATCCAAGAACGAATTAATCTATTCTTTCATTAATATTTTTATCATAATCTGAATACCAACAACTGTATAATATTTTTCTTAAATTTATTTTAGATTAATGTGCATTAACACCGTTAAGAAGAACAGCGAATTATTATACGGCATTTTTCAGATTAGCGTATAATATTGCCTATTTTTAAATTATAAATTAAAAAAATATTTTTATTGCCTTGAATATTAAACGAAAAAAACAATAAAAATGCTAAGTTAGGATCACAAAAATTTTAATAATTATACGCTAAAAATTTTCTATTTTTAGCATATAATTATTAAAACAAATTATAAACAGCGGGAACATTTTAGTTTTCCCCCTGTTTACAAATTCAACCGACAAACTTATCGATTTTTATATCATTTTTACACATAATTTTATATAAAAATTGCGCTCATTAAAAATTATTTTAGTAAACTGTCAATTAAAAATTTAATTCGATAATTTGAATTAGAATATAATATTTAAAAAAAAAAAGGAAAATAGATTGCATGTGCTCTTTAGAATATTTATCGACAGAAAATAATTTTTTTTTTCCTTACAGAGAATAAAATATTCTCAAGGAAATTGTTGAAAGATTATATAACGCCTACACATTCTCCAAAGCAACCTTGACTGCACCATCAATGTCATTTGTTAGAACAATGACCTCAATGTTGTAAAATTAAAACTTCAGTTTGTTTGACAAGTTTTCTTTAATATTAAATAAAAAAATTCGATTTTTTAATATTAATATTTGTTATGCATCCGATATAAATAAAACTATCGGCTATATTTAATATAATTTATCTGCCTTAGAACGCATACAATTTTTTTTTTGAGTAGAACCGTATGCAAATTAATCACCTTTTAATTACTACTTTAAAGAATAAAACGCGTTTTTTTTTTATTCTTAACGCATTTTTCTTTAATATGAATAGAATTGTTTACAATAAATTGCTACGCAAATAAATAATTTCGTAATTTAGAAAATCATTCAAAAATGTTTAATGGAATAATTGTAGCGTTACGAGGACGAAAATCTGTTAATACAGCCGTATAAATAAATAGAATAAACCAATTATTTTCTTAATTTAAATAATTCTTTATTTATGTTCTTTAAGTAAAGAGATCATTTTTCAATTTTATAAATTTTTAAATAAATCTCCAATATTTTTCTGAAGCTTTTGCTGCTTATTAATTGTAACGGTACTCCTGCTGATAGCGAATGTTTAATCTTTATAAACAAATAAACTTAATTATATAAAGTAATTCAATTACAAAATTTTATAACAGTAATTTTTGAATATAATCGAAAAAAAATTTGTATTCATAGATAAAATGTCTTTTCAGAATTTAACGGTATGATTATTAAAATATTCTTTAAAATAAATACAGTATAACATTCATATGTGAAGTTATTGACCTGTTAGCTTGTCTTCAAAGAATGTTTTTTATAAAAGTTTAATACTCTGTGTTTTTAATATTGAGATATTCTGTGAATAAACAATCTAACAAATATACCGAAAAAAATTATATAAAATCACTTTTGTAAATTTTTTATACACAGCATTATTTATGTACGATAATTAACTTCGAATATGTCGATTTTTTTAAATTTGGAATGGCCGCCATTTTGTAACAGAATCGTATACAATGCTACATAAATTTTAATCACAAGATTAAAATTTATGTAGCCTTGGATAATAAAGAATGTTTTCACAAAATTTCTACAATATTTGAGATATTTTGAGAATAAACAGACAATAGATAAAGCGAAATGAGAAAATTGGCAAAACATTTATATCACAATTTTATAACGTTTACATGACGAAGAATTTATTTATTTTGAAAATTATTTAAAAAAAAAAAAAAATAGGCGTATATAATTTTATCTGGCAAAATATAATTAAATATTATTTAAAATACAATAATATAATAATTTTTGCGAAAATTTACCATCAGTACATTTTTAGGTTTCGTTTTATTATATCTGAAATTTTAAAATTATATATTAAGATCGAATATAGAATGAAAATAATATTATAATTTAAAATATTGTTTATCGAATATTTAAAAACAAAAAATTATTTAATTAAAAAATATGTTTACATAAGTCTATAAAGTCGATTGTAATTAGTAACAATATTAATTAATTAATGCATTTTATTTCGTAAAAAAGAATAGTTAAATGTTAATTGAATTATAATCTGTTTAATTTAAAAATATATTTTTTTTAAGATTGTTATAAATTATATAATAAAAATATTTATATTTTTTAAAATTTAAAAAATTCATTGACTTATAGTGATTATTAATTAATTAATAATATGCAATAATTCACAATTAAAAAGAATATTTTTTTTATATGAGAAAATTAATAAATCAAAAATAAAAATCGTTTAAAGAATATTGTAATAAAATATTTAATTATTTTGTAACCTTCATATACTTAACTAAGATCTTCAATCAGTCTGTCAGCCTTTAAACGAGACTATTATCACATTAAAGCTAACTCTATTATAGTCATATTAATCCAATTATGTTTCAATTGAGATAGATTTATTTTCGTGTATATCAGTATCGTTCTATCTGATGCAAACTTAGCCGTTTTAAAATTATGACAAACTGCGAATTCCTGACATTCTAAGGAAATTAAATTCAGTAATGTATCTATTTATTAGCACATTAATTTAATCCGATTATCTTTGATCTTCGAAAATGCCACAATATATTAAAGGTCAGATTAAATTTTTTATTTCAGCTAAAAAACTGAATTATTCCAAAAGTTACACAAGCATTTTTCAATGTCTGTAAAGACGTTTATATAATTTTGCATAAATTGCTAACGACGTAAAATGTTTAAAATGCATCAGTTTACATCAGTGCCGCTCTATGCAATTTATAATTTTCTTACTCTTTAAATATATATATATAAATCGGAGTATCTAGATGACAGGAAATTTTACTATCTTTTGAATAAAATTGGAACTGAACATAGCTTTTCTTCGTCGAATACATTGCTTGACATCAAATTCATTCAAGTTGAAATTCAATGAATTGAAAATTCTAGGCCATTCACCTTCATTGCTTAGTCATTCATTTGACATGTTCCAGAGCTCAAGTGATGATATACATTTATTTAAGAACTTTTTTTAGGTGAAATAATTTTGGTCTCACGTCGGATACAATTCGTGGTATTACGATAGATTTCAGATATCTGCACTTCTCCCTACAAAAATTTCACTAAGGTGTGTTCAACTATCACATTTTTGAACTCTCGAGTTTCTAAATTCATATTATATTTGATTTATATAAATTAACTAACAATTGTTGACTTTATTTTTGCGTATAAAAAGCATATTATGATACAATTCATTAAATATTTATTGTTCAACTTATGCAATAAATATATTTAGATTATACAACTATAATCGATTTTTAAAATTAATAGAATAAAAATAAATCGAAAAAAAAATATATTTTTAATAACAATATATTTTGCACTCGTCTGCGTAATCTATAAAATATTATCTACTTTATAAAATATTAAAATATTTCATCTTCTCGAAATAATATTTTATATTGCTAGCGGATATGATACATTATCTATTAATAAAAATGCAAAATAATATTCTTTATGCATAAAACGAAAAGAAAAAGATTAAAAAATATTTGTTTGCCAAAAAAGAATATATTTTTATTGCATAATACATTATATTAAAATAACAAGCTATTTCGTGCAATATCGATCGTACGAGATATTTTGAAATTTGATCTCTAATTTAGCTTTAATTCACGATATTTGAACAAAACTCTTCTTTTTGATTCGTTCATGAAAAGTTTAAGATATTGAGATATTAACCTGTTCATCAAATTACGAAAAATTCCAGCTTTTTCAAGAAAGAAAATCTGGAAAAGTAGAATGTTCTAGATAACTTTTCGTCTTTCAAAGAAGATTATCCTAAGACTGCTGCTTCCAGAATAATCACTAAACCTCCTTAGTCGTAATTAGAGGAAGAGGATAAGATTTATCCATTAGATTTTTTTGTCATCACATTTTTAATAATAAGCCCTTTTATATTGGTGCGGTTAAATTAAAATGATGATAATTATTAAATAAATTATATTTAGAAAATTTTGCAACTTATTATTAATCAAAAACTTTTCAATTAATAGTCTAGCAAGCTGAATGTCTATTCTTAAATCAAAATTACATTAAAAATAATAGTAATATGAATCAAGTCTAAAGTGCTTGAAAGCATTGTTATGTTACATGGAATATTACTTTAGCTGTATACCGTATTTAGATTTGCTTATGCAACGTTATATACCACTCAGGTTATGCATTAAATCTTGTGCAACTATAACGATAACAATCGATAATAAATGATTCATAAAATTTTTTTGAATCGATCTAAAAATGTTTGATTATGAGACGTCTGCAGTATGTTACCATAGAATAATATGAGATAATATAACTACAATAAAATTTCTTATTGATGTGTAAAATTTTTATCAAATCGCCCCATTTTATTGAAATTTGTCATTCGCCTATAGCTAAGACATAAATTTATCACTTATGCTATTTTTAGAACAAAAATTTTTAGAAAAATTACAAATATAATCAACCATCTTAACAAATGGTATTTTAGAAATGTATTTTAAAAAATGTTTTATGAATAATAATTTATTATAAAAATATCTCGAAATTCACAAAATATTTTTAATTAAATATATAATTTTATTTTTTGTGAACTTAAGTAAAGATATATACATATATATTTCTTCACTATATATATTTTTAAACTCTTCTAATTATCCAACTTGTAATGATTAATGCCAAAATTCAATATATTAGTGTCAATTTTCAAGAAATTTCTCATTAACTCTATTAGATTAAATTGCCTATCATCCATTTAAATCATTAAAAACTCTTTTAATGATTTAAATAGATTATGTTTTATTCAAACAAAGTAATGATTTAATTTTAAACAAAAAATGATTAAATTAGTATTTGATATATCTATATATTTTCTTTTCACGGTTAATTAAATGTTTAATGTATCGTGACAATGATTTATGAATAAATCTATAACAAGCAATAATTATCTGTAATCAATTTGTCTTATTTTTGACGTTTTAAGCTAGATAAATTATTATTAAATTATCACGCCGAATTTATAACAGCAGCAAATTTATTTATTTTTTATTAATTCGCTTTCTTATGCATATTATTTTGAAAATTACTCATATTTTATCGGAAATATTTGCCTTGACGTCCTTGTCACGTCCTTGGATGTATCTCTCTCTCTCTCTCTTATGCACGTCATTCAATTCTCAGAAGGCAACAATTAGGCGCAAAGGACAGATAGATAAAATAGCAAATTGAAGAACGTGTGGATGCTTATTAATTAGTTTTTTTCCCTTTCTATCCACTTTTCCCTAAGTGGATGAATAATGCAAGAACCTTAACTTATAAACACCATTTTTTATTGGCTAGAGAATTGGAAAAATGATACAATTATGCTTCTCGAGATATGCTTCCTGATTGAAATTCCGCTATTAACTTATTAAGAAAACATGACAGCTGTTGGAAATTATTTTTTAAATAATATTAAACATAATTTAAATAAGAAGAAATTACGTCATAATTAAAAACATGATAAAAATTTAATATTCGGTTTTTAAAAAGATCTTTTATGCTCCTTACACAAACGATTGCCTAATACCCTTGGCAGTCTATCAGTTTCTATGGTAACCATGTGTACGACAAATTTCAAAAGATGAGAGACAATTTGTTGCACCTGTTAACACGTGATTTTAAAATGCGTTCATATAATTCAA
>WUQG02312041.1:0-19129 GCA_011317285.2 Androctonus mauritanicus | reverse complement strand
CACATTGAAGGTATGTTTTATAACATAAAGGTTCAATAGAGAGTTTTTTACTTCAAGAAACAAACTAAATATTATTAGTAATCGAATTTCAACATATTTTCTACCATAAATTTTTTCTCAGCAATTATTGATTGACTGAATACTCACCTTTAAAAGTGTGGAAATTTAATCTTACATATATAAGAAAATTTTAACTTTCTTTCCTACATAGCCATTTGCAGAATCAAAAACTTTCTTATACTTGAATATAACATCTGTAGAAATCTTAACAAATGCAAATTCTTAATGTGTCATATTTAAAGAGAATTTATAGTGAGAAATCTGCTTATCACATAAACTTTCTGAATTCATAATATTTACAAATTATGAATTTTTTGCAGAGTTCTATATCAACAGCAGTTTTATGCAAAAAAAAAATTTTCTCAAAATGAATTTTTATCATAGTACAGCAGGCATATAGATTAAAATTTTTAAACAGTTATAAATTAAAATTTAAATAATTTTTATTTACTCTATGTAATTCATTGTGCTTCTGCTGTACAAACAAAAGTATAATCAAAGAGTTACGAATGAAAAACGTTATCGAAAAAAATAATTAAAATTTGTGAATTATAAAATATATACATAAAAAAATAATAATAAATTATATTTATTTCGTTCACGATATGGATATTTGCAAGTCAGAACTGAGCTCCTTTTCATCTTATTGAGCAAACTTATGTGACAGGATAATCAAAATGGAGAAATTTATAAGAGGCAATCAACATAAAATTCTGGAACTTACGAAGAATAATTAAATAAATCAATCATTTATAGTGTACTTTAACTGATCCAATTTCCTTTAATACTTTCAGTAGGTTCAATAAGTTCGGTAGAATCTTTTCTATCTTTTAAATATTTAAACAGGACGAGAACTTTCTTCCAAACTTATAAATAATTAAAGAAAGAGATTAAGTAGCGATAGGATTAAAAGGAAACTCTGTAATATATCTGTATATTAATTTATTATGCAGAAATGATTAATAATTATTATAATTTGGAATTACTCTATTCTTTATCGAACGACGAAGAAAATTAATTTTCCGAATTACAATAGTTCTTTTTTCTATTAGCAACAACCAACAACAGTAGAAAAATGATTGAATTTGAAGAGTTCTTTTGTATCTTCTAGATTGTATTCGCTTAAGTCTTAATCGGAAACGGATTTCATGGACTGAATAATCAAGAAGATCAAAGAAAAGTCAGAACTTACAGAAAGTCAATATATAGATTAAAACATTATTGGAATTCGGATACTTTCTTACTGATGAAACTGCATAAAATATCTATAATTATACTTATTCTAACTAACAGTATGCATGATAAAATTTACTTACTGATCACAATAAATTTCAAGCAAAAAAAAATCAATGAAAAATAATGAAAATATGCTTGTCATAATCTTTATTATACTTTACATTACATTTAATAACATTTAAAATTATCTGAGCTGAAGCTTTAATTCCTAATTTAAAGAATTTAAATTAATTATATTAAATTTAATTTCTTTAAATTTAAATTTAAATAAATTAAATTTTAATTTATTATTATTTTTTTCAACTTATTATTTCTCATTATGTAAAAAATGAAATGGTTGAAAGTACATTACATTGAAATAAATATAGAATGATCTTCGATAACTTTGGCTAAGAATTTATAATCTAAAATAATTTTTTTATCAATATTTCCAATTAAAAAATAATATATTTATGTTAATAATTATTAATATATGTTAATTTTATCTTTTGGCTTCAACTTTTTTCGCTATTTGATTAAAAAATATATGTAATATGTTTAATAATAAAAATAATTTTGATTTAAGAATTTAATATTTAATGTAAATATAAAAAAAAATTATATAAAAATCTACTTAAGCTTATATAAAGAACAATAACTGATGATAAAACGTCGTCTTTGTGATAACAATAATTATTAAAAAAAGATATCATCCATCATTTTGAAATTCTTTTATTAAAAAAAAAAGTACTAAAATAATATTACGTTGATTAATATTTATTTTCTTATAAGAATACTTTTTTTTCGTAATTTTAGGCTTTCTTTATTCATCTTCTGAGCTGTTCGATTTTTAATGGTTTAAGGTTATTAATGAAACAATATGTTCTTTGTCGAAACTATAATTGCTTCCTCTTTTCTTGTTCCTTGAAAGATATTAAGCTTTTGTTGTTTTATTATATTAATTCTCAATTATATTTACGTAGCGAAAAGACTATAGAAAAGTTAATCGATATTCATTGAAGTTTTCAAACTTTCTCGTAAAATTTTCGCCAAAATTTTTAATAACTTTTTATTCATCGAATTTTGAGACGAACTCTTTTAACTGATGAAAGATAAATTAAAAAATTGTAATAATATATGAAAATTCATATTGTAATAAAAAGTCAATTTTTGATAAATAAAAATCTCGTTTATCATTGAACTTTTGCTGTTAAGAAAGTAATGGCTTTCAAAATTATTTGTTAGATACAATGACAAAAATGTATCTAATAGAGACTAGGAAAAGCTGTGTAAATTCATATAAAACAGATTTTATTAAATAGTAGCATTCATCACATTCGATAAAACTGAAAACAAAAAAAAAAATTTCGATTCCTCTCTAGCAATATCCAAACATCTTGCTACATGACTGATGCCTTCATGCAATATATCGTATATGAAATATTTTTACTGTGTCTGATCGAAAAATACCTAGAGATATTATATAAATCTACCGAAATGAATAAATGGCAAAATATTTTATTTCAGTTGCTGGGTGATGCTCTTTCAAAGATTTCTGAAGATTGTCCGAATGCAGTCGTTCACACTAGCACAATTCCAAAATCCGAAATCCAAGTTTTATGGGCTGCACCGATCGCAGGAACTGGATGCGTTGTATTTAAGTAAGAATTCTGATGAATTTTATGTTAAATTTAAATAATATAATTCGTAAAAAAATTAATTTAAAAACAGTTTGTTAATAACTACAGTTTTAAATATTTTTAAATAATAATTACAAAAATCACTTCATTTGTGTCATCGAAAAATTTTGGTTCATCGAAGAAAGCATCTAAAGCAATAACAAATTCTATTCACATACTTTTCGAAAGAATCCAATTAGTAGACAATGTACTCTGAATTTAAGTAGCTTTCTTGATTGACGTCTCTGTGCACTCAATCAATGGAAAAATTCCTATTAAATTTTTTTTTTCCTTTCAAACTACCAGAGTAGAATCATCTTCAGTACAAATATTTTATATACAGTTCTTTGAAGAATTTTTAAAATTAAGCTATAAGGGATTAAATAAAGATAAATGTGTTCGTACATTTGCATACAATTTACAATTAATTTTAAATATATATATCTCAAGCAAAAATCTAAAATCAAATTTTTCTTCCATGAAATTTATTGATTACAAGCAATATAGATAGTTTTACTCCACTTTTAAAGCTTTCAATAAAGAGCAAGAAGCGATTGTAATCCTTACTTTCGTCTTAATGGAGTCTACAGACATTAACTGGCATTATTCTATAGCTCCTTGCTGTGTTATTAAATTTAATATCTTGTTCATCAATTTGGCCATTCGCATTATATAGATAATAGTTAAAGAAAGTTTAAAAATATCACTTTTATAGAGATAACATCATTTTACTTCATTAACAATAATAAACGATTTTTGATAAATTAACTTTGTGGTAGCCCACATTCATGATAATGATAATGATAATGATAAAATGATTATGATTCAATTTTTTTTTTTTAAACTCATTTTCTCATTCATCCATCATCGAAATTTCTTCATAAATCAAAGACAGTATATATCATTTTAATTTTTTTTATACTTTCGGATATATTTTTAAATTACTCTATATTATTCTGTAAAATAAAATATAAAAAATATCGAAAAATTGCTTTTATCGAGCGAATAAACGTGAAAATGATGTTTAAATAATATCTAATTTTATCTAAAATGATCATTGAAGTCTTTGATATCTACATTTCTCATTTTCTAGTACATAGATATTCAGATTTAAAGATATTAAATTAATGATTTAATATCAAAATTATTTTTTAAGATAAGATCTAGCGGTAAAATTAGTATTTTTACTATTTTTGGAATTTTTTTTAATATTATATTGATTGATGTTTTCAGAGCAACAGTCATAGAACATCGAGAACTTTGGTATATGGATGATGGAGGTTTATCTAAGGAATTATGTGAGGAAGGTAAATATATGCATTTTCATAATATTCGAACTCATTTTGTTATCAAAAATTAAACAAATATTTTTATTACAATATATAATTTTTATATTAGAAAAGCTTTTAAGTATAGTAAATTTGTTAATAATAAAATGTTCTAAATGAATAATTTTATGCAACATATAAATGCGGTAGATAACAAGAAAAGTACGTTTATATTGAAATATTGAAAATTATTTAAAACTTAATTAAGAAATTTAAGCAGAAACAAATCGTTTTGAAAAGTTTCTGAATATTTAAGTTATTTTGGGATGATTAACGATGAGGGATTAAAATATATGTCATCAAAATCATCTCAATGGTATATAGTCATTATTGAATCTAATAAAAATTTATCTAACAATTTTTAGGAGATATCTCAGAAGTTTAAACGTTTGCCCTTTAAGCTATAAATATGATTAATCTTATTTCAAGATCAAATTCAAAATGAGGTGACCGCTCTACTGCATCTTATAAAATTAAAAAATTAAATATTTGAAAAGTTATTAGGAAGAAATATCCGAAGTATGAACTTTTGCCATTTTTTATACAGTTGAAAATGAAGATATATCATCAAAATTATCTTTAATTACTTGACCCTTATATTAAATTTTATAAAAATCTGTTAAATAGTTCAATACATACAAAGAATTCAAGTATTTAATAATATAAATGTTGGCTGTGTTTAAATAATGTACTTGGAGCTCCTCCAGGTCATCTTTGATGATAGATCATTCTTATTAAATTTCATAAAAATTTGTTAATTAGCTCAAAAGTTATTAGTGGAGACAAAAACAGACAGGCAGATTGATGATGTAGCAAGAAGTAAGCAAATAAGCACAAATGAATATAAAAAACAGAAACAAGAAAATAAGAAAATAATATTTTATTATTATATTAAATTTAGGAAAGCTGAATAACGCGTATTTTTACTTTTATAATAAAAGTTTTCAATATAGTTTAACAGAATTATGAATATATTTGATGTTTTTCTTTTATTATTAAATAAAATACTGTATTCTGAAGAAAGGCTGTAAACAATATCATATGTCAGGTTATAAAAAAAATATTTGATTTCATTTATTCAAAAATTTCGCAAAAGAAATTTTTTTCCCGATATCCACAAATAATTTCATTTAATTTATTATTTTCCTTCTCAATATATAAAATACATAGACTATATATAAAACTTATTACAATTTTTTTCTTGTTTACATCGCTGTATATTAAGAAAACAAATTTAAAACTGAAAACTTAGCAGATATTTTCGCTTTTATAGAAACAGAACAGCCTGAAATAATCGAGGAATGTTGCGCTTGCGAAGAAGCTAAGTACGAAGTAACATTCGAAGGACTATGGTCGAAATTCACTCATCCGAAAGACTTCCCAACAAGTAAATAGTGAGAGACATTTCTTTGTTATTAATTGTTAAAATACCATATAATTTAATTTTCGTCTAAAATTCTTTAGAGAATGAACGCAGAATTTAAACGTTTCGAATGTTCAACGATATGAAATATATATGCCATTTAATATCACAATATCAATTTATAGAACTAAACTGAGTTATAGCCTATATTTTGTGTAATTTCAACAACAATAATGGATCTCTGATTGTATAGATGAATGGCTTACGCATTTCTCTGATATTGTTGGAGCATCACACACTTCCGACTTCCGACTATGGGAACAAGGAAACTATGCTTCCGAAGGAGTTCGCCAAGTTGCAGAATGGGGTGCAACTAAGAAGCTGGAATCCGAATTAAATGCCGAGGTAAAATATCTATATAAAAATTATATTAATTTTGTTGGAAACATTTAAGAATTTCGAACTCAGACTGTAAAAATTCAAAAATAATAGTATTATTATAATTTTTTTTTCTTTTCCAGATCGATAAGATCCGCACGATAATTAAAGCTAAGGGTCTTTGGTATCCCAATGTAAATGGGAAAACCTTTGCCGTTTTTAGAGTCGATAAAAAGAAACATCTTATGTCGTTGATTAGTATGTTAGGTCCTAGTCCAGATTGGATCGTGGGCGTGAGTGCTTTGGAATTATGCTTAAAAAATTGTTCCTGGGTTAACGAAAAAATTATAAACCTTTATCCGTGGGATGCTGGTACCGATAACGGAATATCATACATTGTAAGTATATAGAAAAGTTTCTTATCGAAACTTTTATAAAAAATCTATTAGATTGGAATCGCACAAAATGTGAATAGGTCGGAAGATGAGGAGATTATAGATAAATGGCGAAGGTATAAATGTTTATGAGTTTAGCTTTGGAGAAATAAGAAAAGAAAAGAGAAGAACCATTGTGAAAATGGTTGTATTGATTTGAATTAACTCAAGAAAATCAATTTAGGAATGCTGAATGATGCTACTTTCATTCGGTTTTAAAGTTTTTGTGTATATCCGTCATCACACGCTTCTCGATATTTGAAAGGCGAAGTGGAACTCAGAAATAGAATAGAACTGTTAGAAATTGGTTTGGTTAAGCTTATTGACAGTATTCGATCTAAGTCTTTCAGTCAATAATTGTCTTGTCAACTGTCAGAAGAACTTAAAGTTGAGTAGGAAAGAAGAGGAAAAAACGATTGTAAAGAAAAAATGATTTCATAGTCTACTTACCTTACAGTAGGCCTATATATCATTTTAAATATATTTATGTTTAAAATTTAGAATGTTTTATCTTTAATTTGCATATTCCTATCGTCTAAAACACAATATAGATTATTTTTAAAGCGATTTATCTTGTGTTACTGGTGGGATCACCTCTCAAAATGTCACTTCTACTCATAAATTAAGCAAAACTGTTGAAACTATTTTTAGTTAATTTGTGACAGAAAAGTTTTATCAATCAAAAAGTCGTTTAACGATCTATCAATCATTAATTATCTGCCGATCAACATGCTATTGATAAAACAACCAACTTCTCTAAAAGTGTCTTCATTAATTAAATTATACGTTGAAAGATTATTTTTATAAATCATATTTTGTAACATTGTAAACTATGGCATTTATACAATTTATAGTTAATGATAACATAATATACGATATCCGATGTAGGAATTTATACAAGATTTAATTATTTATAGTCGCCAAATTCTCCAACCGTTCCCCAAGAAAAAATTCGCAGAATAACTTCATCATATCCTAACGATGAATTATCACCTTTCTATGATCCCTCGGGCACTCCAATGAAACCTCTTGCTAAATTAATAATAACTAGAGAAAGAGTTTATGAGAAATCGTGCAAAGATGCTGATACGTTTGCACTTCCTTCGGAAGAACCGGAACACGAAAGTGATAGACGTAAGTATAACCATGATTACAGTAACATCTACAATTTAATAATGAATAAGCTAGTAAATGATATATTTTAGCCGAGTGTAGAGTAACAGAATGGAGCGAATTTAGTCCATGCAGCGTAACCTGCGGAGAAGGAATAAGAATGAGGAATAGATCTTATCTGATGGAAAAAAAAGCCGAAATGATGAATTGCATAACTCAACTGATAGAAAAGGAACTGTGTGAAGTAGAATGCTTCGGGTAAAATTATTTTATTATTATATATGAATATAAAACTAAAATAATTATAAAAATTTTAAAAATATATTGATTAATTCTGTTATACAGAGGTTTTAGTTGCGAAACAACGAATTGGAGTGAATGGTCTGAATGCAGTGTAACATGTGGTAAAGGATTTCGCATGAGAAATCGCAGATACGTAAATTCCATGTCTCGCAAAAGTTGCACTTTAAGTTTAATCGAAAAGGAAGTTTGTATGACCGATTCGGAATGCGAAAATAAAGAAGTGGTAAGTTCTAAAGATTTTTTACAAAAGAAAAAGAACTTTTCCATTTATTTATAATACGAAAATTATAATAAATTAATTGAATTGATAGATCGATGCTAGATGTTCGGTGACACAGTGGTCGGAATGGTCTCCTTGTACTGTAACTTGCGGAAAAGGCATGAAAGTTCGGACACGTCTTTACTTCGATTCGACATCTATGGCCTCTTGTAATGTCGAATTAATCCAAAAGATGGTTTGCATGTCAGAAAGAACAGACTGCAGCATCGAAGCCATCGAAGCAAAAGGTGAAAAATAGATTAATGTTAAAATTTGATAATTAAGCTACTTATAAATTACTTACATGAATTATAAAACATTAAATCTCTCTATGTTTACTAATTAATATAAATTATTCCATTTAATTTTAAATATTAGACAACTCATGCTTAAATTATTGGCATTCAGTATTTCAAAAACAGTTTGAGTAGTTTAATTTGAACAGTTCAAAATAATTTAAGTAAAATGTACTCATTATATTCTGAATTTTGTTCGTTTGTTGTCATTATTATATTTCGCGTAAATATTATCCTAGATGAATAAAATTTAAATATGTTATTGGGATCTATTAAAGAATCATTTACTATATGTTAAATAAGATCAAAATCAGACCGCTGTTACATCGATAATAATAATGAAAAATTTTTATCACTATTTATAAGTTGATCATTTTGAATTTTCAAAAATGGTATAAAATCCAATAGTAGAAAAATTAATTAATCTCAATTTTTAATCGAATAGTGAATTATATCTATATTGAAGAATAGCGAATTGTTATTTAGTGAAGAATTATAGCAAAAACTAAAATCAATAAAAATATAATTTTTGAAATAATTTGAGTATTTCTTTGTTAACTTTCAAGAATTCATCCAAATTTGAAGTAAGAATCGTTACTGACTGTGTTAATTCTATCACGGAATTGTAAACTTTGAAAAAGATTTCTCGTAATAAAAAATAAAATTTTATAATTTTCGTAATAAATCACGAATTCATATTTTAAATTTCAACATAAAATACTGTACTACAAATTTTCTTTTGTTAAAAAAGAAAAAAAATTGAAGTCGGATTGAAGATCATTAGAAAGAGTCTCAAATCATTAGAAGCATCTAGATAATTAGAAACTCTGTAAACTTTATTTTTTTAACAGTTGTATTTTCTTCCAATTTTTCTAAAGTTTTCTTATGATATTATTTTATTCATAATAATCCGTCGGATAAAATTACGAAGTTATATTACTGAGAAATTCTATATTTTTCTTAAAACTTCTTTTACATACCTGATAGACGTTCAATACTGAATAATTAACTGGATAATAAAAAAATGGAAAGAACTCGAGCATTTAAACTAATTTACATTCTATGTAAAAAATATACATTTATTCATCCTTTTTAAATATATATATACTGTATGTATATATATATATATAGAGAGAGAGAGAGAAATATTTTTCAAACAAATGTATTACACAAAATGGTAAAAGTGTTACTATTTTCAATCTTCCATTTTTTCTAACGGAAATCGACTGAACCAGACAGAAAGCTCATTATTTCAACACTATAATACTAAGTGTTGTTATAAAAATTTTTATTCTATGAATAATTCTTGCGGTGTATATATTTAGAACGGAACTATACAAATTTTTTAAAATATTTGTTTTTATAAGTAATTACAAAAACGCCTATTATTTTTCAATAAACTGCATGTCTATACATTACTTAAAACAATTCGTATTCAAAAATTTTTAATATTTTTAACAATTAAATGCTTTTTTCAGAAATAAATTAACAATTATATTCGAATAAAATTTCGGATGTAAAGTATAATTATACTGTTATAATTTTTATAAATAATTTATTCTATCTTTTCATCATAAAAAAAGATTTTAGACTATATTATGTACTTACGCTCCTCTAGTTCCGGACATAATTCTTACGTAAGTTTTGTTCGTAACTCAGATACTACTATTATTTAGCCCCTAAAACTACTGATAAAACTTTATATACTTTGTTTTGTAATATATATTTCACAAATTGTATCAATTACAAATTTTCTTATTTCTCAGATTTGAAGAAAAAGTTCCGATTATAAAGCAAGAGTTTTTGTATAATCATCTCATCTTGAGATAATACTTAGATAATAGGATAATTAACCGTATAATTTTACATAATATTGATTGCTAGAACATTCTGATATCATATTGTTTAACATTATTGAAGAGTTTTCGAAATTTCTTATGAAAGTAAAATTTTTAAATGAAATTTCACTTTCATAAGTATGAATGTTCGTAACTAGAGGAGCATGTGCTTTATAAATAAGTATTTTATAATTATTAAATTTCGATAATTTAAAACATTTTTTTGTAAAAATAACTAATTGTATTTAATAAATTTGGCTTAAGTAATGATTAACAATAAAAAATGGCTTCATATTTGCAAATATTTTTCAGTTATATGCAATTAACTTATTTAAGACCGATTTTATATTATATTCATAGCTCAAATTTTTTAGTTTAAAAATAACAAAGGTTAGAAATAAAATAACTTGAAAAGAATGAATTTATTCAATCATGGACAAAAGAAGAGAGAGAGAAATAAGAAGAAAACATAAATTTGAAAACGAATTTACTAAAAAAAATTCATGATTTTTGCAGATTTTTTTTTTAAATTGAAAATTCAAAAAGAAAAATTGATGCTTTTGAAATATTGTATTTACTATACATTTTCTTATTACAGAATAGGCAATAAAATAGTTTCGACTCGTAAAAAACTGCATAATTTGTTTTTAACTGTAAAATATGAATTTATTCAGTTATTTAACTTGACACTATGAATAATGTTTATAAAATTATTTATATCACCAAGTTAAATATCACAAAATATATTTAAATTTTAATTATTTGTTATACATCGTTTTAAAATTATTGAAAATTTTATGATATGTCCACTTCAACTTTTTTTAATATTTTCTTTTGTATGTTAGAAATTTGCATGCAACCAAAAGAACTTGGTCCTTGCAGAGGATATTTTGCCAGATGGTATTATGATTTTACTAAAAGAGATTGCATACAGTTTATTTATGGAGGTTGTCGAGGAAATAGAAACAAATTCGAAAGTTATTCTGATTGCACTCAGACATGCGGGATGCTGATGAAAGGTGAGTAAATAAAGCAGAAAAACAGATGAATATTTATATAAATATCTTGAAATATGCTTACTAATATTTATACCTTTATTTAAGCACCTCCTGGGATTCCTTCGGCAACATTATCTACATCTCCTCTACAACCTTTTAATAATACTGAAGAAGCTGCTGTTAATTGCATGGTTACTTCATGGTCTGAATGGACACCATGCTCACGTACTTGCGGAAATGGAAGAAAAGAGAAAAGAAGAATGATTAAAATTCCTTCGAAAAATGGCGGAAAACCTTGTCCTCGAAGATTGGTCAAAAGAAAGAAGTGCAAAGATATTCCTCCTTGTTGTAAGTGATGATTTTCAATAAAAATATCGCTTTGTTTTTTTTTTCTCGCTGCAAAACAGATTATTAAACCTATCATAAGTCTATATAGATAAGCGCTTCTAATTAAAAAATAAATTTTTAGCCATTGATTGTAAGATGACTCCGTGGGGAGAATGGTCAGCTTGTACTAAAACATGTGGAGATAATAGTGTGCAGCAAAGAATGCGCCAAATCAAAAGACCAGCTAAACACGGAGGTGTACCTTGTGGGCCAAAGGTGGAGCGCAAATATTGCTTCCTTCCTTTGTGCCCAAATAAATAATGGTAAATATAAAGATTATGTAGTAAATATAATTTTAAAATGAACAAAATCTGTGGTTTAGATATAAATAGATTATTTATAGATATTTTGGAATATCTTAAGAATATCTGTAAATTAGGAATCAACATTGTTATTCTTATATTCATGCATTAATATTGAAATTGTGAAATCTGTGGAAGTACGAAATTTTTTATATTTAAAGAAATATCAATAAATAGATGGAACAACCCTATTTTATGGAGGCACACTCGATGTTTATTCTAGAACGGCGGTTCTCAACCTTTTCATAAATGCGTACCATAAAACTCAAAATTAAAAAATTTCAGTACGTCCAACAAAAATATGCCTCGTATATAAATAAGAAATCAAGATTATATATGTAATCTTGATTTCTTATATAATTATCTAATCTATAATTATCTAATTATGTCTCGCATACCACTGGTTGAGAACCACTGTTCTAGAATATCTCTGTAAGATATTCAATTACTTCATATTTTTATGTGAAAGTAGAGTTATTTTGAGTAATGTGAGTACTGTATCGTGATACAACATTGTATTTTGTTCACATAATAATGTTATGATACTGTTCCGAGCCAAGAATGTCTGTATAAAAACTATAGCTTCTTATTTAAATCATAAAATTTTTATTTATAATCATACTTAATCTACAAAATTTTTTCATAATGCATCTCTTATTTAACTAAACACATTATTTATAAATAAATCAATCAGAAATATTATATGATTATCCTTCGGTCGAAGAAATTTCGATTGATTTTTTTGTTTGAAAACTTTCCTCCTCATATTGAACAAAACCTATCTTGGTGTTTGAGTGAAATATGTGACGTATAAAAAAAAAGACAATGATTTTAATTTTCTTTAAGTCTTTTAGATAATAGGTACTGCTGAAATGTTAAAATTAAGGAAATAAAAGATTTTTTACTCTGTCGATCATGCAAAACAGACCAAATATGTAAAATATTTGACTAAAACGATAGAAACATACTGGCAAAAACGTATCACTTTGTCATTCTAGAAATAATCATTTGTGATTAGAAAATATAATAAATACATTAATATTATAACCGAACTTTTATATTAAAATTGCGATAATCTATCTAAAAATATGGTCAGAGTTAAAATTAAGGAGTTACCACAAAGTTAAACCTATCAAACTAAAATATGCAAAAGAAAAAAAAAAACAAATATACAAGAAATTAATACTTGTTGTAAACAAGAAAATATATATATATATATTTTTTTTTTTTCTTGTTTACAACAAGCATTAATTTCTTAGCATATTTAATACATAAACATGTTATATGAATATTTAAAATTTCATTTAATACAAAATATATTTAAATTTAATTATAATTAACTGAATAGAACTAGTGCTCTTGTAACAAGAGACTTTTCCTATCTTAGTTTGATAGATTAATTTATTAAATTGTAGTCGTCAAAGTAATGTTTTAATTTGATTGTAATTCTATATGTAAAGAAGTGATAGTCTCTTCGGAATAAGATAATGAAGTCATTTTATTATATCCATGCTATTATTGTGAAATGATTATCACATTTAATTATATATATAAATTATTCAAATCAAATATTCAGTCCAAATTCTGAATGCATATTAAATTAGATGGGGAAATATGTTTAAACTGATCGCTTATTCTGTTAGAAATTTCAAAATTGAGTAGCTTAAATTAATTAAATAACTTCTATTATTAGAATTTAATTTAATTTATAATATATTTATTTATTTATTTATACAGAAAAAACGCAAAACTGCAGAACGATATATAATAATGTAATTTATGTTTTCGTTGCAATAAAAAAAAAAAAAATAGAATACAGTTCACAGAAATAAATACTCAAGATTAATGAAAATAATTAAAAATAAAAAAATATTTCTAAAAAAATTTTATGGAATTTGATCTTCAATATTTTTCACGTACTTTTGAAATTATCTGATACATTTATGGTTATATTAGATACTTAAATTTTAAAATATTCATGTAAAAATACTAATTTTCTTTAAGTATTAAATAGTATAATCGCATAAAATAATATTGTTAAAGAGTAAATATTAATGAAAGAAAAAAATCATTTATATATTTTTGTTCTTTTCAGCTAATATCAGTACAGAGAAATAAATGCTCAAAAGCTGAGATCACATATCAGTTTTTCCTGACATGTACTGTATATAAGATTGCATTTTGTATCTTTCAATTACTATTGTATAATATTCGAATTTTACTGATGTGAAAGGTTTAAACGTAATAATTCTCAATGATGATAAATTGTTAAATTTGCATTATTACTTTTAATTTTTTTTTTTATTTTCTAAAGAAAAGAAAAAAAATTATTGTAAACTGTTTTCTTTTGCGTTTTATCAACTGATATGACAATACGATAAATAAAGATTTTTTATAAATTAAACAACGTATGTTGGATATTAAATTTAATAATTATAAAATGATAAACAGCATAGAAATTGGAGTTAGTTTTTATAATAATAGTGGAGAGAAAATTTTATCGCAATATTTAGAAATGCAATTTTGGACATGGTCATCACAACTGTGTTACCAGCTTAACAAGAGGTAATTATGTTGTATCCTGAAACTTTGTTATAATCGTATATATCTGTAAAAATGCTATCAATGTCTAAATAAAAAAAAGTAGAATAAGAGAGAGAGAGAACTGATTAAAGAAGAAAAATCATATTACCAGATAAATTCATTTATTTTTTGTAAGTCATTTATCATGCCAACAAAAAATCTTTATAATTAATCAATGCAGCATTATTTAGTTTAAATTTTCTAAAATTTTCACGTAAAGACATAATTTTTAACGATTAGATATATGCCTTAATGGCGATTTATATTATTTTACATATATAATGAGTAGTTTCATGTATACTATACTTTTCGTATAAAAAATTAAATATTAATTATAGTACGATATAAAATTTTATATACTCATTAAATTACCAAATATTCATTGATTCTTGTGAACAAATTGATAAAAATTTACATATTAAAAAATATAAAATTCGCGCTAATTTTTATTATAAATAAAAACTGCTAATCAAATTTTGAAAAAACTTTTAATTTTATTTAATAATTATAAATTGATGGTTGCGAAAAAGAATATGAAGAATTTTTTTAAACAGTAATTTGTTTACTATAATTAATTAATGTCGAAAATTTTAGTTTATACAGAACTGATTCGTGATTAAAAGTATTCATTTTCATCTCTTCTTACATTGAAGTAATGTAGTGAAGCTGAAGAAGTAATCGACTCTAATTAAGAGCAATCATTTAAAAGAATAAATAAATTGTTTATTATTTAATTGTAATTTAAGCAGTATAACTCGAATAGGATTTACTAATAAAATACGGTAGTTATTCATCAAATACACGACAAAATAACTGCAAAGCTATTTTTCCATATCGGAAAGATAATATAATAAAAATTCAGTAATCTATAATAACATGATTTATTCACTGATGATTCACTTGGTTTTTCCAAAAAATTATAGTTCGAAAAAAATTGTTTTAATGCAGTTTAATTATGAGACTTACGCGATTTCAATTTATGCGAATTCAACAGAAACTAAGACATATTGGGAAAAAGTTCGTTATTATTGCGATAACTCTCTTATACATAATGTAAGTAGGCTATAGAAAACAAACATTACTTACAGTTTCCGGCACTTACCCACTCATCATTGTTCGATGCAGCTTTCGTTTTTTTTTAATTACGTGCACATACGTTTTATTGATTAAAATTCATAATTTCATGCTTTCATTTTATGTTTATATGTTTATATATCAGTTTTCCTATGCTTTTTATGAAAGCATCTATTAATTTTTGTTTTAATATACTTTGCAGAAACATCATCTTAACTGTAGGGTAATGAGTTTCTATGAAGAAAAAGATCTCAATTTACTCGAAGCTAAATTACGCGCACATCTCGAGAAGATAACCTTCGCTTAAACCGCGATTACGTGTATAAATTTTAAGGAAAGTTACATATAATTTACTTTTAAGAAAATAATGTTTTACTGAAATAACTAGCATGTTTTAACAACTAGAAAGAATAATTAACGATTGGAAAGACCTAAATGAAAAATTAAATTACATAAAGTGAAAACATATTATCTGTATAGTATATAGCCTATTACGTATTTTCAGAAATTTTGTTCAATGGATATGTAGTAAAAAAATACTGTATATGTATTGAAATTCATAATATTTGTAAACAAATTATAAGTAATTATCTGGAAAATTGATAACTGACACTATTTCATAATTTATTAATTGGCTGTGAACAACTACACATTTCTACATTAATCAGTTCTGGAATTAAACTTCAAAATACTTTCCGAACGTGTCTAGTCTTGTGAAATGATTAAAAATTCGTGATTAAAATGCACGTCATCAAAGTCATCTTCGATGACGTAACCGTGATATTAGGTGCCATAAAAAATTTATCAAATAGTTCAATTGTTAATTAGGATGAATCTCGAAAGTTTGAAAATTCTCCATTTTTAAATAGGCGAAGCTAATGGCTTATTAATAGTATTTTAAAATTGACTTTACTGTACTTTAATGGTTCGATTAATTTCATAAAAAAAATTCGATAATTGATTCAAACTATATTGTGTATCTCAAAAGTTTTGAATACTCCCTATTTTTAAATGATTAAGTTTATAAGATTAAAAAGTGCAGCATCCAGGATAATGGTTAGAAGATGAGTTAGAACATCCCACATCGAAATTATAAAAATCTGTTAATTAATTTAATCATTTGTAAGTTCATAGCATATCTGCAATCTATGTATCTCCTATTAATGACTTTAAAAATCATTAATAGGCGAAACATGGATTGCAGATATACTGTGAACTTAAAAATTTCACTTTTCTTTTGGAGATTGTAAAGTATAGGAAACTTCTATTCTCATTGGAGTAGACTATAATAAAAATGTTACCGTTAAAAGATCTTTAAAATATATCACTTTAAAGATCTTTTCAGAAAATATCTTTTAGAATTCGATTATTTTATTTAAAGTTATAATACTTTTAAGCGTTAATCCCGACAACGCTCGGCACTTTTTCTTAATAACAGATAAAAAAGAGATTCTATTAACTTAAATTCTGTTATTGATGACAGATTTATTTTAACTAAATTACATTTTTAATGTGTGCACAAGGCTGACATTTAAGAGATAAAAAGAGAAAATAAAGAGAAATAAAAATTTATTTGATTACTTTCAAGATATGATCCAGTACTTTAAATCCACTTGTCAAATGAAAAAAAAGTGAAGTTAAATATTTAAGCCCAATGATTGAAAAAAAAAATCATAATTCTTAGTCTACGAATTACAAACGGTGATTCATAACGTTTCGATTTTTTAAATTAATTATAAATAAAAAAAAAGCAGAATAAAAATTGAATAAGTAAACGTTAATCTCTGTGAAATTGATAAAATTAATAAATTATTTTTTACTGTTTTTTCTTATCTTTAATGAATAGAGAAATTGCTGAAGATGACTAATTTGGAATTATTAAAATATAAAAAGAAAAAATACAGTATCCAGTATAAAATAATTTCGAAATTTTGAGAATACGGTGGAAAATGTTGTTCACTGCATTATTTACAGTTTAAATTCAGTATTGAAGGATTACATGCAAATAAAGTAAAATTTTTATATCTGTCATAAACGGAAAGGACAATCCGGTTTTTTAAATTTTCCAGATATCTGAACGTTTCTTTTCAGATCGGAGGAAAAGGCTAAACTATAACCTCCATAGTAGAAGAAGAAGAAGGTTTCTTTAATATAAGAAAAACAAATGAATAATAATAATAAATTTAAAAATTTGTTATTGATGTTATAATAATCGAAACAAAGTAAAAAGTTTATTGGTATTTTTAAAAAAATAAACTGTAATTTTTGTAAGTCGACATGCTTAAGAATAAAGTTCAGAAAACTTCTTAGAATACTTTTAGAAGCTAACTGTGCCCGTTACTAAAGATATCCGATCACTTAAATGAAGGCTAACAAGGCTTTTATTGTACTACAAAAATAAATAAATTCTAAGAATCACTTCGAGCTATAATACTTTTCTTATCAGAATTTATGTAGATTGAAGAAACAAATAAATACAAAAAAAAAAACTAAAGGAATAAAATTGATATAAAAACTTTATGTCCGTTTAGGTATTCCTGTTCTGATATATTTTGCTTCGGAAAAAAATTCTTTTTGCAAGTCATGAAATATTTAAGTAATATTGTTCTCATCAGTATAAAAACAAAAGAATAAAAAAAGTCAAACATATTTAAAAAAAACTTTTTTTCTTATTTTATTTGTTTTTCGAAACAAAATATTGTATTAAAAATAGCGATTAAAGTTTAAAAAAAGTTAAATATGCATAAAATAAATTGGGCATTGCAAATTTATTAAACTTAAACGCGGATAAAAAATTTAATTTATAAAATACAGCATCAATAATAATTTTTATGAAATTTTAGAGATCATTATTTTGAAATCAGCTGTTATAATAAATTTTTTAATATTTATTTATTAAATTATGAGTAGAAGTACCGTACTGCATGCTTAATAAATAACGATCATTCATAAATGATAGTTGTTTTATTAAAAATAGTATTAAAAAATAACATAATGTAAATTTTAAATGAAAATATATTTCAGGTAATTGATATTTATTTACACAAGAAAGATTTGATAATTATGACATAAGCTTATTATAAATTATTTTTTTAAACTAAAGTGGGAAAAAATTCTGGAGTGTTCAGAATACTTGGATTTAAGTTCGTGAATTAGTATTAAATAAGCATCATTAAAATTTCTATTAATTTGAGAAAGTTTCAAAAATTTTACATTTTTTAGAATAGGCTATAATAAAATATGGCGAGTATTAAAAATATTCTTTGTTATTAATTATTTTTTACTTTTATAACTGGCATTTTATTTTTGATATATTATATACTTATATGATGTTTAAAAAAAAATAACGTTATGGTTTCAAATATTTTAAAATTACTACAGTAGAATCCCGTTATACGTTTTTGAAGGGGGTTAATAAAAATTATGTAGAAATGAGATTAATGTTAAAATGAAACTTTTTATTTTAATTTTAAATGTTGAAAAAATACATTAAAACTTAAAATTTAAAAAAGTTAAACT
>WUQG02312040.1:0-47814 GCA_011317285.2 Androctonus mauritanicus | reverse complement strand
ATTTTGAACCAATACAAAACACGACGGACGTCAACGCCTGCCATATCAAGCCAAAATATCGATATTGCTCTCTTCTACGCTTGTCATTCCCATACACAAGAAATATAGAATCTATTATGGTAGTCAATTATAGTTAGTCGAAACGCTGTCTGTTTCTTGTCGGTTACATTTATTTTCATTTTCTTTTCCTAACTAAATCACTCTTGGATTTTCTTCATTGTGAAAACAATATGCCGTTCGATGTATTCCCTTAACGACTTCAATAATAGAAGTATTATTTATGACTAGAAAGCAGAGAAACAAGATGATGTGATGCATCAGAATTAATCTTGTTCAACAACGCCTTACGCACTCCTAACGCCATCCTTTAATTTATTAATATTACAGTAGCGAATTTGCAAAAATTAACAAAGAACTAATTAATTTTTATAGAAATAACGTTTTTTATTTCATTGAGCATTGTTACGTATCAAATTATTATTATTATTGTTACGACTACTGTCACGTCATAACAGCAATTGATATCAATTAACAGGATAAGTATATTAATCGATTTCGATTAATAACGAACGTCACTTTCTTCTTATCGTCGAGATCGGATGTAATTATGACGTAACAATAGGTCGAATCGTAATAATACTAAAAGTTAAAAATCGATTGTTTTTGATCGATTAATTAAAAATTAAAAATCATTGCTACGTCTCAAGTTATTATTCTTATTGTTACTGACTGCTGTTACGCCATAACAGCAACTCATATCGAACCAATACTAAAAGTGTATTTAATCGATTTCGATTAATAACGAATGTCGCTTTCTTCTTATCGTCGAGATCGGATATCATTATGACGTAACAATAACTCGAATCGTAATAATATTAAAATTAAAAATCGATTGTTTTATTTTATTTACGTGATCTAAATTTAGATTCGTACCAAATTCTGGTTAAAGCAGAAAAAAGGTTATAAATCCAAAATAACGTAAATGTAAAAATTAAATTAAAAAAAAAAGAAAATCGGCAATTCAATGAAAAATGCGTTATAAAATGCAATTAGCTGCTAATTAGCATATTGGAAAACCGATATAGACATTTTAAATGAATCAGTCAATGGAAGAAAAGAATTTATCACGAATTTCAGATATCCTTTGCGAAGGGCTCTAAAGGTTAATGGCAGTCGATTATGTACAACTGGTATTATTCCTGACCATATTTAATAGTGAAAATTGAGTTCAATAACCCATTAAAATATTTAAAGTATTTGAGCTATTGTATCGAAACATAGCCACGAATTTGTGACAATGGTTTATTTATATTAATATTTTAATAGAAAGTAAATAAAAGTAAATTATCTAAGCTAAAACTCGCATAATCTCTAGAGTTAATTCAATGGTTCTGGTCTGGAGAAAAATAAGCATTTTAAATTATATTTAACATTCTACGTAATGTAAAATGAGTCAAAAGTACTATTAAAGACGTACTTTTTACAATAAATGCTGGAAATGGTCTTCTCCGTGTGTAGACATGCATCCACAGGTTGAAACATGTCCGCAAAGACACGTGTCAGTTCCAACGGAGAAATATTGCTGATAAATGTGGTGATGTCTTCCTGTAGTTGTGGCCGAGATCGGGGATTGTCCTTGTAAACAGTTTTTCAATAAAGCCCACAGATAATAATCTAGAGATGTGAGATTGGACCAACGTGGCTGCCATATGCCTTTTCTAAACACACTGTACGACTATTATTCTTATATATTATCATACACGACAGGTGCAAAATGACTTTTGGCTCACCCTATACTTGCCACTAAGTTTTTAAAGAATTTAATTAACTAGTCGTATAAGTGCGCGATTTTTCTTAATTTAAACATATGTCGCCGCATTCCCGACACTAGTTTTAGCCATTATTACTGGATATTGAATAAATTTTAAAAGTAATTATCATCAAATTTATTTACATAGCTAAGTAAAACTTACGCTACTATATTAAAAAGGAAATATTTTCCAATTTAAAAACTTTAATGTTATCACATATTAAAATTTTTTTTATAAATTAGCTCACCTCTACATTTTTGCATAGAATTTATAAACTTTCTTTACATTTCTTCTCAAAAACAATTTAAAGAACAGCACTTTAAAAAAAAAAGAAACTTTATATGATAGATAAAATAATTTAGATAATGATTTCGGTCTGAAGATATTTTTATACGACTTCTATCCGGTCTAACAAAATATTCATGATGTACTGTACATTCTCTTGTCAGGTATGAGCTTATTGCATTTTTAAAAATCTGTGCTTGCTCTTTCACTAGCGTATATATGAAGTAGGAATATTGTTTAAACTAGAGCAATCCCACCCACTACAGTTGCCTGTTTATAACGTGTTATTTATATCTTGGAGGCCCGCTCCATCATTCCATTTATCATTTCTGTTTTGCAGCTTCATTTTTTTTTTTTTTTTTTTTTTTACTGTTGCAACTTTAGCAGTTTTACTACTTCAGAATCTTTTAAAAAGCGAAAGTACGTTCTCGACTCAAAAAGTACTTCAAAATAGCTTTTTTTTTTTTTTTTTGGTATAGTATTTGGTTATTCCTACGTTTTAATTGCAACTAAGCTACTAATTTCGATAAGGGTATCAAGTGAAAATTTGCGTATAAAATTTGTTTACGCTGATAAAAAAAATTTCTGTTACACTAATATAAAATTTCTTATACCAATATAAAATTTTCCAATACAAAATTTCTTATATTAACAGAAAATTTATTGGAACCGATAGAAAAAAATTTTTTGATACAGAATTTCTTATATTAACAGAAAGTTTCTAATATCAAAATTTATTGCATTAATAGAAAAATTTCTTGCGTAAAATCTATATTAGACCGGTAGGAAAATTTCTAAAGCAAAATATTTTACAACAACACAGAAAAATTTCTAAAGCAAAACTTTTTACAACAACAACAACAAAAAAAATTTATAAAGCAAAATTTCTTACAAACTAACACAAAATTTTTATAGCAGAAAATTTCTTACAGTTATATTAAAATTTCTATTAAACTAATATATTTAAAATAAAACAATCGATTTTTTAACTTTAGTATTACGATTCGAGCTATTGTTACGTCATAATGACATACGATTTCGATGATAAGAAAGCGATATTCGTTATTAATCGAAATCGATTAAATATACAATTTTTCTATTTTTTAATATCAGTTACCGTTGATGAAGTAACAATAGTCGTTAACAATAATAATAACGGAACACGTAACAATATATTTTAGTTACTAGTTGAAAATTTCTTGAACTAATATAAAGTTTGTTCAAGTATTTAAAAAAAAATCCTGAATAAAGTCGAAAGTAAGTTTTTAATAAACCTATAAAAAATAATAACAATATTCTAAAAAGGTCAAAATTGATCAAGTTAGAAGCTCTGATGTAAATACGTTTAATAAGTTTTCATTAAAAATGGGGATTTTAACCTCATTAACACCGGCCGTATTAAAATATTTATAGTATTAAAGGTATTAAAAGGGAAACTTTTCAGAGTCTTTTTTTTATTATTATTTTATTTTTAAACATGTCGTAAGATATTCGGCATTAATAGAAATTGTTAGAGAACACACACTAACGCTTCATTTAACAGATAAATGAGTACAAGAAAGAAAAATTTCTCGCTCTGTTAAACACTTGTAATTCTGTCATAGGGAATTTTTGAAATGGGAGATGAAATTTAAGCGAAGTCAAAAACTCCGAAAATTCACTTTCCACCAGCTTATCAATAATTCATTTCTAATCTTGGATGCACCATGTGAGTTGTAGCTAAAGCAAGAAATCCATGCTATTCTATGTGTGTGGATATAATCCGGAATGATTGGGATTCGTTTTACGCTGGAAAGATCCCTGAGGACATAATCAACTCAGACATCAAGTATGGTAATTGTTAGAATCGAGAATTATACATGAATATCTTCATTCAAAAAATATTAAGATGAGAATCATAAATCATAATTGAATTTTACTATAATCCTACAAAAATCCTAATCGGATTTATTCTTGTCAAAATTCGATATACGTATATATATATATATTTTTTTTACTGATCGATACTCATTTAAAATTAAAAGTTTTCACGGAATTTAATGTATAAATATATGTATTTTCTTTGTTTTAAATATATTTTATATATATATTTCTATTCAAATCGGTAAGATAAATTGAACTGACCTAACTGCATCCACAATTCAAAAACTAAAATACTGTTTCAACACAGAAGTAAAATTAACTCAAGCATAATTTTTTGTATAAAATACATATAAAATTTTGATTCCGCTCGCATTCTGTCAAATTATGATATTTATTCCGCAAGAAACAAAAAAAAAATAATAGTAAATTAGGTATTGCTAGTTAGTTACAAAAACGTGTTAATATCTTGAACTTCTTTTATTGGTTGATATCAGAGTGATTATTACGTTATATGCTATTGTTACGTCATGTGCCATTGTTAAATGAATAAATGTGCGTTTTTATTGTTTATTTAATATTATATAAATTATAAACAATAAAATTTTAACTTCAGGAAGTATTGTTATAGATACGAATTTGGCAATAGTAGTTACAAATGCGATTATTTTTAAAGATATCGATGCAAACTGATATAAAACAAAAATTATTGTTAATGAAACTGAAAAATTGCTATTTCATATTTTTAAATTTGTTTATAAAATATGTAAATATACACAGAAAGTGTTTTAAAAAAAAAATTTCACTCGATCTATAGGTATCAAAATCGGGATTTAAAAATCTTACACAGCATATGCCAAAGTTGCATTTTCTTACGTTTCACCAAAATTTCTTGATATGTATAAATAAATTATATTTTTACCGATATTAGCATGTTTTATATTTATTTTAGAAAGAAAAATATCCTTCATTCACCTTATAAGTCAAAATAAAACATTGAAAAGAGAGAGAGAGAGAGAGAACAAGTATTGCCTTTCTTGTTTTTCTTTTTTTCTTTTTTACTCCTCGATAATGAGAAAATAAAAGGATGAAAAACGAGCAGATACTGACATTTCTGTTGAAGTTTTGTTACACAGAATATAATTTCAAACGATTCTCGACTAAAGTAGTTTGTGATTAAGAAAAATTTCTATCAGATATCAAAGTATCTTCACCTCGGAAAATTTTTTTTTTCTTTTCTGTTAGTCTTTATCTGTTCAATATTAAACTTGATGGGGGAAGAAATTTTTTTTTTTTTGTTTATTTCTAAGGTCAGATTCGATTATTTGTCTTCAATTATTCTGTATACACACATATATATAACAGTTTTTTTTAAGCATTGTGTATGTATATATATATAGACCCATCCAATTTAAAACAGCTTAATTTAAGCTACATTAATATTTCATGCAGTTTCGCGGAAATCTTTCATATTTCTTTTCGAAATTATGCAAAAAAAAAAAAAATAACATTCTTAGAAACTACTTTGCGAAAATGCTGATTGGTCAAAATATCTTTTTTGTATTTTCATGCATTCCGAAAGATTACTGAAGATGAAAAACATGAGAATAATCTTCTTTCCAAAAAGAATATCAATCATTGAGTTTCCAAAATCATACAACCACATCATTATTCTTATATATGTGTATATAAGAATAATGATGTGTGTATAAGAAAAAAATAATAATAATACATTTTAAAAAAGAGAGAGAGAGAGAGAGAGAAGAAGAAGAAGAAGAAAAAAAAATTAATTCGAATCTTTACTGGAAGAATACATTTATAAAATTTATATAAGGCATTACATTCTGAATATCAAAACTTTTTTTTTTTTTTTTGAAAATGCTGCTATTTAAATCGAATTTATTTCTTTAGTCGTATATAAATATAGAAAACGTCGTCGTGTCGTCGCAATTTTTATCTGACACTAAAATTATAAATAATTTGAGTGTCAATAGTAAGAAGAAGAAGAAAAAAAACTTTCTCCTCCTATCTTTCTCCAGAGATTTAAGACAAAATAAAATAAAGAAAAATGTTTAAAAGAATTGAAATCTAACAGGTTTAATGGGAGCAGATGTTAGAAATAAAGACACGCCCGGCACACGCCCTAAATCCCAAAATAAAATGTTAAAGGTCAAAAGTATAAAAATTCTTATAAGTTACGTCGGTTTTTACTAATAATAATAATAATAATAATAATTTATTATTGATTAATTAATTAGTGAGACACTCTCTCTCAGCCTTTTAAAAATATCAAAACCTTATCGACGAGTCGAATTTTTCAATTATACTGAATCTGTTTATCTGATGATAAATTATCTAACATTAGCAAAAATATATCTTTTATCGTATGGGATCAAAATTTTATTGTCTGGTTACTCTTATCGCTAAAATTATTTTTAAGTGATCTAAAATTATCTTTTTTTAAAATTTTCCGTAATCTTGAGTCTCGTCTATTATTTAATTTGCCCGTTTTATCTAAAACCATCTTGATTACTTGAACATGATTGATGCTACGTGTGCTGAATTTTTTTTCTTTTATCCTGTGTTTAAAACTCACTTTATTTTGAAATTATCTTCATATATATATATATATTTTTCTTACTTTTTAAATATTTTATTAAGTTACCTATATCTATCGGATTATCTTCTTTTTTTTTTTTTTTAACTTTTGGGAATATTTTATTCTTTTACTCTACAACTTTTTATTTTCTTTATTGGTTCGGGTCATCTATCTTAGTTTAGGTTAGTTTTGTTATTTTCATCTTTTACTCTTTTCTCTTTGCTTTTTATCTATTTATCTATGTCACTCGCTACTGAAAAAATAAAGATAAAAGTTATCTAATAAACTGGGCAATCGTAATAAGAAAAGCGATTTGTAAAGATTATCTGTTTTGTGTAATTTCGTAACATTTTTTTTTTTCTTCTTCCTTTGGGTTTTATTGATCGTTTTTCTAAACTCTTCGTATAATTTTTGTTTCTAAGTTATCGTCAGACATTATCTATAAATTTAAGTATTAGCTAGAGCGCAATGTCAATTTATTTGGCATTTTTTTTTTTTACTTTTATAAAATTATGTTGTCTAATATATCACTTTGCGGCGTTATTTACAAAAAAAAAAAAAAGAAAAGAAAAAATGTTAATATCTCGAACCTCTCTTATTGGCTGATATCAGAGTAATTGTTACGCCATACGCTATTGTTACGTCATTTATTTCGCATTTTTTACTCTTACAAAATAATATTTAATACATTACTTTGCGTTATTTACAAAAAAACATGTTACAAAAACATATCTCGAATCTCTCTTATTGGTTGATATCAAAGTAATTGTTACATACGCTATTGTTACGTCATTTATTTCGCATTATTATTCATATAAAATAATATCATCTAATACATCACTTTGCGTTATTTACAAAAAAAAAAAAAACATGTTAATATTTTTAATATTTCTTATTAATTGATATCAGAGTAATTATTACGCTATATGCTATTATTATTACGTCATTTATTTGGCATTGTTCACTTTTATAAAATAATGTTATCTAATATATCGCTTTACGTTATTTACAAAAGAAATGTTAATATCTTGAACCTCTCTTATTGGTTGATATCGGATTAATTGTTACGCTATATGCTATTGTTACGTCATATACCATTGTTAAATGAACAAATGTGTTTTTTTTTTTATTGTTTCGCTCAATTTATATAAATTATAGACAATAAAAATTTAGCTTTAGAAAGCATTATTTTAGATACAAAGAATAAATAAAATATATTTGTGTTAATCTATCGCTCACTTCTAATTTACTATCACATAAATCACATGCTAAACACACATTATTTGAGAAATATCCTAAATTATGTCTCCAAAACGTCTCCTAAAATGATGTTATATAAATCAATAGATAATAATTATTTTTTTTTAAATTAATATATTAATTTTAAAACAGGTTATTAACTATAATTTATTTATTTTTTGATATTTATCTTTCGGCGTTATCTAAAATTCCAATATCTTTATTTTGGTGAGGATGGGGGGGAAAAAAAATAAAAGATGATTTCTGATAGATTATCACTTTTCATCATCTAAATATCATTTTGTTATCCCAGATCGCGTATCGTTTTTTTTTTTTTTTTTTTTTTTTATCAAACTATCCGCGGAATTATCTTTTATCTGTTTAAAATATCATTAGATAAATGATGATTATCCTAAATTATTTTTCTTTAAAAAAAAAGTATATTTTTTTTTCTTCGAATTTCTAGTTAGAATTAATCTTGAATAATGGATTTGGGATAGAAGATCAAAGAGAGATGACGTTTTAATAAATAATAGATAACCGAGGACATCATAAGATGTGAAGTATGATAAATGTTAAGCGGATGTTAATGGGTTGGATAATTATAACAGAAGTGATCAAGTTGGTTATCTATTATCTGAACGCAATGATTTTTAGCATTATCGATTTAAAATCTACTAAAATTTATTAAAACTAAGCACAAAAATCACGTAAATAAATATGTTTTTGTTGTGTAAAAAACAAATATTGTATAATTGGTTGTTATTAATACTTTTTTTGCATTTATATCGAATTAATCATAACGTGTATTGCTGTATAATATAGCAAACTTTGTGGTTTATATGAGATAGCCAGCACACTAATTATATTCTATACTTCCCATATAATATAGTTAATTTTCAGGATATATTGAATAATATATTTTAATGAATAATACGCCTATCTAACGGTATAAATCATTAAGATTTTACATAATTTTGCAGTATGATATATGGTTATTTAAGGTATTTAAATGATATGGAATAGAAGTAAATTCTGTTTATGATAAAACTGTTAAAACAATTTTTCAATAGGTAGTTAGTTACTGGTGAGTATTTTTACAGTAATAGTTAATAAAGATGATCAAACTAGCGAGATTTAATGAACATATATATATACATATTCGCTTCGTTCGAAAGTACAACGGAAACTGAAACAGAAAATTTCAATTTCAGTAAGAATTCCGTTGAATGTCGAATTGATTGAAAATTAATTTTTTTTTCGTTTTTCTGTTTTGCTTAAATCTATTTCGCGTAAGAGTACGACAGAAAACAAAAACTGAAAATGAAAATGATGCAATCTCCGGTTTTTACGATTTTAAATCGCAACCGAAAATGTTTAATTTTTCAATTCTTGTTTCCATTGTTTTAATTGCAATTTATTCGATGACTGAACTGTTTCAGCCAACGAAATATGCGATTTTCATACGTTAGAAAAATATGTAAAATGTTGCAAGAGAAACTCTCAAAACGAACGAAAAGATACCAAAATATTTATCAAGAAGGTACGAAAATACCACTGGGTTTTCGTAGAAACCAGATTTTAAAATCATGAAAGAAAAAAAAACTCTGTTTTATTTTGCAAATTTACTTCAATTTTGCCGAACTAACAATAATTTTGCCGTTAAAAATGCAAAACGGTCGTAATATTGTTCATTGTCACGTCGCAAACTGGGTATGCTAGATAAAAGATTAAAAATTCAGTTCGCGTTTTCTTTGCCTTAGTGAAGCTCCAGATAGAACAGAAATCGGACTAAAAGTGACTTATTGCATCTTTCTGTTTCTGTTTCTGGCTTTCAGTTTTCGGATGATGTGATCTCAGGCTTAAATCTGCAAACTATATCATACGAGAGATACTTCTCAAAGTCGTTATTTCAAACCAAAGTCATTATACGAGACACTGGAGACAGTATTTCGTATAACGATGACGATTATTATTCATGCATTTTCATAAATTGCATATTTTATGAAAATGCAATCAATTGTTATAATACTTGCATTTGCGTTAATTAACTGTGACCAATATCCGAGTGTGCCTAGCGTGACCAAAATCGTGAATTAATGCATTCATTATCATTATATCATTACATTAGGTGATAATTACGTTATCATTATCATAACCACATAACAACATTATCACTTCATCGTATAATATTTCAAATTATATAAACTATAAATCGATTTTTCTGTGAATACACTTTACTTTCTTATTTTTTTTTAAATAATATATGATGATTTATAATAATAATGAGTCTTGTTTGAAGTTTGACGAATTCATTTCCACGGTTAAAATTTTATTTTCGAAATCTTTTCGCGAGTTATATAATTTTGAAGTTATTCTAACAGTTAAAATTTTCGAAAAGGAAGAGAGAGAGAGAGAGAGATAAGTCGTGAATGATTACCTTTCGCCTAGATGACGTCTGGTATCGTGCATAATAACATAATTTTTCGAAAACACTTTTGTAAACAATATCCAATTTTCGTCAATGCACTTTTATCTCGCTTTAAGAAAAATCTGTATCCACGTATTTAGACACACTAGACGAGTTATGCCACAGTGTTGCCAAGAGGTAAAAATCCATTGATATTTCCGTCAGCGGTCAATTCCGTCGAGTTGGCATTTATTGTTCACGACAAAAGAAGTTCTAATTGAACCCAGAACCTCTATTTATTATTTCATTTAAGGGCATCTTCTCCTTAACAAAGATCCAATTTACAGATAACTTCCCTCATTACTTTCTCTAAAAATTTTTCCGCGAAATATTTTTACGAGGAAAAACAAAACGGGTATAAAGGCAGTAATTTTATATTTACAACAAACTATTCCTTCCTGGAGAAAAATAGTTAAGTTTTCAGTCAATTATTCTAGTTGAAAGTTAATTAACAACCAGCGAAAGAAAACCTTGCACTGTTGATGTCCGCGCATAATTCTGTAATTAAATAGCAGCAACTATTTTACTTTCATTTTTCTTTTTTTTTTTTTTAACTCTTACCATGGCTTAATTACCAACAGGAGACATCCCCATGACATCGTAGTATGGGTTAAATTGAAATTGTCTACGCTATCTTTCTTTTTATCTCCTGATTATTTATGAATTTATAGGATTATTTACACGCTAATCCGGGAATAACAAATGTAGATAATTAAAGTCATTAAAAGGTTTTAATTTTACAATAAAATTATTTTATAATTATCTCCTTCTCCTACTTAACCTCCTCTTATCAATGTTTTTTTTCCCCCTTCCTTTTTAATCTTCCTCCTTCCATTTTATAATTTAATTTATTTTTAAACAAACGAACGTATTAAAACTTACCGTTTTAAAGCTGGGGATTATAAAAATTAATTAATTTCTTAAAAATATCGATTATTATGCTCCGCTTTCTATTCGTCGAGCAAAAGTATCGAAAGGAAAATATTTCTCACTAATCGATTCGATGTATTAATCGACCTATCAGATATATCGATTTACGACCAAAATCAGCATTTATATTACTTATAAAACTAATCAATTTCTTGGCACCGTGATCGATTTCCTTTACTTTCGATCGCAATCGATTTTTAATTAAACATTTATTGCAATCGATTATTTTTTTCTTTTCAAACGTCCCAATCGATTTTTATCCGAGACTTATTAGAAATTTAAATGATGTTATGCTAGAAGAAACATGGAAAAAAATAATAATAATAAAATAAAAATATACTTTAAAATCATAATTAAAAATATGACGTTAAAAGATTGATGAGATATAATGATAAATATTAACCATTAACTCCTTTATTCTCTTGGGAAGTAATTACATAAATTACCATCTTAATAACAAAATAAACATTATTTTTAATACTTAGAAATTATTTTTCTTTTTCCTGTGTATGAAAATTTATGCTGATCAATACTTTAATAACTAGTAGAAGTTTTAAAGGGATGAAGACTTATGGAGATGGATAAAAGGCCAATTATAAATAGTAAAATATGATAAATGAGCCCTATATTCTTCAGACAGAGGTCTTATTTATTTCATCCATTTTCTTTCTCACAGCAATGTGTTAGTAAAATATGTCAACCACTTTGGCAACCATCATATTTATACCTGTCTGCTTTTAAACATAGATCGGGCACAGGGCCATGTCGTTCAACTATTGAGATAAATTTAAACAGTCTGAGATATTTTTTTTTAAATCTTACTTTTAGATATGTAACCCACAGACAGAAGGTCGCGGGTCTTTAAACGCTAATCTAATTTTGTTAGCGATGTCGTCTATTATCCAGATCTAAAAAACAAAAAAAAATTTCTTTATTTAATAATTTAATCGATTATCAATATTGATGATTTGCATTTTTACGTATTCCCACAGATTTTATTTTCTATTTTTTAAAAAAGTATTGTGTAATCTTTTCCAAAGTCATAATTTTTTTTTTTAAACTGATCTTATTTTATCTGTATTGAATTTACTTTTATACGAGATCTTACAGAAACTTTTTAGACATATTTCTTATATATAGTTTCAGACAGTTTTTAAATATATAGAGTAAGGGGAGCAAGACGAGTCAGTTTTTAGAATTTCGATTATAAAATTATATAAATATCTGCACAAAAAAAAATCTACAAATTTTGCCAAAGAAAATATCGTTACAAATGAACACATTGGTACTAAAATAATTACTGAATAGTAAGGTTAAGGATCTTAAAAAATATGTTTAAAATATCATATCAATTAAACCAGTGGGAAGATAAAAAGTTCGACTGAAAAATTCTCATTTAAAAAAATAATAATTTGGATATAAAATGAAACTTAACAGTGATATAATCGATTAATCGATTATATCACTATTCAATTTCATGTTATATCCAAATTATTATTTTTATACTATAAAATCGATTACTTTCCCAGAAACTGACGTAAAATTTTCAAAAAAAAATGAAATTGAACAGTGATATAATCGATTATATCGTTGTTCAATTTCATTTTGTGAAAATTTTATGTCAATTTCTGGGAAAGTAATCGATTTTATAGTATATTGACATAAATCCTTTTTTTTTTTTTTTTATCGGAAATTAACACAGAATCGATTTCTTTTAATCCGAAGTTGACTTTAAAAGATTTTATAATCAGAAATTATATATCAATTTTTATAATATAATCATTATAACTTATTGTAAAACCATCATTTTAAGAAACAAATATATTTTATTTGAAATAATATTTCAAAAAAACCATCAGGCTTTCAAAGTAAGATTTATTGGGATTACTAGTTTTGATATATATCATTCAAACCAACAAACATGTTTTATGCTATTTTTTATTATTATTTATAATTTATACTATAAAATTTCACTTAATGCAGGTTGAATAATTAAGACAGTTAAACAGAGTAAGTGGTGAAACATTTTTGACTATTTTATCCCATGATACGTCCTTTAAAGAAATATCTCTCGTAAAACAAAAGACAGATTGCTGAATTTGGTCAGAAAAAATACCTTACTACTCCGTTTCCTTGATAAATTCATCATAAATTTTATTACACTTATATTCTAGCAGGTATGTATTGTATTATAAATGTAATAATATGTATCAGACTCTAAAACCATTGCACGTTTTATGGAAGGAAATTAATAGAAACTTCCATGAAAAGTCTGTTTCAATATGTTAGTATATCTTGTAGATTAAAACTCATGACGCATAAATACACACAAAAAAAAAAAAAAAAAATGCTTAAAACCTACCTTACCCCACTATCCATCTTGTCTCACCTTACTATATAACAATAGAATACAGGACTTTCTGTTTATATTCTTCAGAAAACATCCTATTTATTGTAAATCCATTTATTTACAGTCATTAAACTCTTCCTATAAATAACTAACTGAATGTTCCTAACAGTAACTGGCAATGA
The DNA here is from genome assembly GCA_011317285.2 of Androctonus mauritanicus. Classification (NCBI taxonomy): domain Eukaryota; kingdom Metazoa; phylum Arthropoda; class Arachnida; order Scorpiones; family Buthidae; genus Androctonus; species Androctonus mauritanicus. Next base: position 34,088 of record WUQG02312040.1, on the reverse strand, counting down.
CTGTTCCTGTCTAGAACTATACGTGAGTGCTGTCTAGAGACAACGTACGAGAGAAATCTAAGTACAGTAACTCTCTAGAGACGTGCCATTGTCTCAGGATTGTAGTATGCTTCTAGACAGCACTCACGTATAGTTCTATACAATTTATATACATAGATGCACTCTATTTACTCGTTTAGAGCGAACAGATATTATCTACTGTCTTATACATGGGTTGTGGATTCTACTAATTTCCACAAACAAACTATACGCTAATATAATCGATTAATCGATTATATTAGCGTATAATTTGTTTTTGGAAAAGAAGAACCCTATCTAGAGAATATAAACAAAGTCCTGTATTCAAATGACATGTTGAAATTGTATTAATCGATTACAAATTAAATTGTAAATTGTATTAATCGATTATATCAGCGTTCAATTTCCGAACAAAGGCCTGTATTCAAATGACATGTTGAAATTGAACGCTGATATAATCGATTAATCGATTATATCAGCGTTCAATTTCCGTTTGTGAAAATTTTATGTCAATTTCTGGGAAAGTAATCGATTTTATGTCTAATATAATCGATTATAATATATTGAAAAAAATCGATTTTTTAAATCGGAAATTGACATAATTTCCAATTAAAAGAAATCGATTCTATGTCAATTTCCGATTAAAAGAAATCGATTCTGTCATAAAATCGATTTTTTTCAAACAGAAATCGACATAAAATTTAAATTCATCGAAAGCTATTAATCGTAATTAACATCATTAAATATTTATTTATTATTAAAAAAAACAGGAAAGATTAATAACAATCACTTTTTTTTTAGTTGTTGTTATTGAAATGTTAGACGACGAAAGCTCCGAACCATTTTTTTTCCTTCTCCTAAAGAAACAATTAAGAGATAACGAATGAAGATTGATCGTCGTTTTAAATAATTAGAAAGAAGAAAATGGCAAAGTTTAAGTGGAAATAAAATTCGTTTTGTCTCAGCTTGACATTTTAGAAAATTCCACTCTATTTAAGAATGGGCGTTTTAATGCGGAATTTTGTTATTTATAGTTAAGTAGGAATTTCATCATTTTGCACGAATTTTTGATGATGCAAGTTTGTCTTAAGAGTTAAATATTTCGAATTTTTTCGTATATAAATAATAAATAATATCGATAAATCCCTACATCTGCCATTTTTTTTTTTTTTTTTTTTTTTTTTGGCCAACGTTTCCTCTATTTTAATTAGTGTAGCGGCAATATTAAATGAATTAAAAATAAAATCGGATAAAGAAAAACAAAATCGCGATTCCGATGTAAAGCTAATTAATTGAATGAAAATTTTTTTGTAAAAAACAAAATATATATATATATTTATTATATATAATAAAGTAACTTTTATAAAAAATTTCATTTATATAAAACCTACAAAAATTGAAAAACAAAATAAAATAAAATTCTTTACATTCCTGAAGAATCGGGATTTAAAATTTCAAAAGAAAAAGTAGCAGTTGTTGAGTAGAATGTAAAACTATAAAATATAAGATAGACATTGTCAGTAGTAAAGTAAGTTATTAGAAAGTGATAGAAGGTCTAGTCTGATCTACTTTCTTGGAAAATGGACAGGATCGAGTTTTGACAGCATTAAACTTGATAAGATTGTCTAAATCTCTGTAAGATACGTGGATGGCAAAGTTGAGGAAGAACTAAACTTTTCAAATGGAACTAAGTAAAAATCTACAACGGAATAAACATAAAACTTTAACAATAAAATTAAATTTACCATTTATTATATCATCATTTTCTATTATATTACCATTTAATTATTGAAAAAAAAAAATTAATTTCGATTAAAGTTTCATGTTTTGCGTAATTAATACAAACTTGTGAACGTTTTTTAATGTTGCGGTACGCGTTTTTAAAATTCACGTGTTGCATTAATTTCGACATCTTTTTCACGAATTATATTATTATTATTTTTTTTTTTATATATAAAACTCGAAATTTTATTCACGTAGAAGTCGCGTGAATAAAATTCCGAATTAACGCATTCGAGTCACGTGTCTCGGAGACAAATTTTCTTACGCGTGGCGTGCGAGAAAAATTAACTGCCTCATGCCACGTGTCTCGCGTGCCATTTTTAAGTTCCGAAAACGTAATTTCCGAATTTTTTTTTTTTTAACTAAATAGTTAATAATTAAGAATTTTTTTTAAAAAAAAAAGATAATTTTTCCCGTTTTGTTCATCATAAAAGCCCTCTCGTATCTACTAATAATCGCAATTAGCTGCTATTCGTTTATTGATGACACTAATACTCGAGAAATTCGCGAAAAAAAAAAAAAAAAAAATTGAATTTTTGACAGAATTATCTTTAAAAAAATTTCTTTATGTGATAGGGTATTATTATTATTTTTTTGTTTTTTTTTTAGAAAATAATAGTTTCTCTTATTGAAACTTATAAGCAAAGTTACAATTGCAAAATGTCGAAACGTATTATATGTTAATCGATCAATTTTAGTTTAGCAGATTAAATCACTCGAGTTTAGTCGATTAGCATTTAAATATAATTTCTAAAATTATTCATATAATGTAAATACTTCAATTTTCGGAAAATTGCTGCAACGTTTAACATTTGTTCTCGGCGACGAGACGACCTTAAAAACTTATTAAAATTTGAATTTAATCAATTTAAAATTCGTAATAACTGATTTAAAAAAAAAAAAAAATTGTCCCGTTTCATCATCTGAAGCATCTCAAACAGAAAAAAAGGAAAAAAAAAAAAAAAAAGATTGAAAAATTCTTTCTTTTTTTTAACATCGCTGTCATTTTTGTTAATTATCAAATTGAAGTAATGCAAATTCACTTTAATAATTCCGAAAAATGAAACAATAAAAAGAAAATATTTAATTTTTTTGCTTTTGGGAAAAGTAATAATTATATATTTTTGCAGTTGAATTTCTCGGAATATATATATATATATATTTCTTGCAGTTAATTTTCTTTAAAGCTGATAAAAATGTGAAAAGTTGATTATCTTCTCGAAATCTTTTTTTTTTTTTTTTTTTATACCTATAGCAATAATTATTAAAATTTTTTTGCTTCGAAATTTGCGCGTATACGTTTAGTAAATTATTAATTGAAAATAATTCGGGTTTTCTTTAAAAATTCTAAGAAACAAAGGGGGAAAAAATGCTAAAAATTTATTTATGATCAAATCTTATAAATTTGCTAATTTACATAAGTTATACCGTTAATAATAATAAAAAAATTGCTAAAGATTTACTTCATTTTAACGGAAGTTAATTTATAGAATTCAGATATACAAAATTCTTGTCTTTCATCATAAAATCACCATAAATATGGTTGAGATATTAAGCAGTGTTCAAATGCGTAGAAGATATACAGAAAACATACGTATATATACTACAAATCAATATAATAATGTTAAAATATTTATTAAAATTGAATAAAAATCAATAAAAATACCGTAAAATACAGTCCGCCATCTTGTTCAAAATGGCATCCGATTGTATCTAAAACTTGACTCGATAAATATTGTTTAAAACATTTAAAAATTGTATTCACATAGATAGGGAACAGTTGCCTATTGCGTACTGGTCACCTAAACCGTACCTGATAGCTATTTCGTTATCGTATGTAACGAAATAGCTATCAGGTACGATTTAGGTGACCAGTATGCAATAGACAACGCTCCCCTATATTCTGAAAACATGTATACATGTATTTAAAAATATATCAATATATTTGTGAGTATTATTTCGTACAATATTAAAAAATATAAATTCTCAAGTTGATGATAATTTTTAAGATTATTATTATTTTTTTTTTTTTAATATCTAAACTTATAATGACAGATCTCATACCGAAAGTTTTAAGACGTATATAGCCTTGCAAAGTGTAAGAAAATATTCGACTCGCTTGCGAAACATTAAAAAATCTCTCTTTGATATTAATAGCAAAGATTATATTCCACTTTTACCAAATGAAGCAATATTTTATTAAAAGTTGCACGCAAACTTTACCTTACAAAAGAAAACGTTTGGTTACTAAAAATAATTTCTAAAAAATCCTGAAGGAACTATTCCAAACCGACATAAAGCTTCTCTCCGTCATGCAGAACGATCCAACCCATTGATTGTGGATCTAGAACAAAATTAAGTTCATAAGCCAAACATAAATTTCCGTCCGTAAAAGAAGAAGAAGAAGAAGAAAAAAAAGGTAATACCTTAAGAATGTTTAGGTGTCTGCCAAAGACCAAAATAACCGGTGTTCATTTATATCTCGTCTCTCAACGCGTTTTCACAAATGTATTCCATAAACTGTCAACATATTTAGTGGAATGTCACCAAACATGGTAAGTAATAACTGATGCAATATATTTCTTTCATTCTCTCTTTTTACCATCAGAAAGATTTGAAAGAATAATTTTTTTTTTTTTTACCAAATAGTGCAATTTTATTTGATTTTTGCAATTATTAAAAGAAAAATTCTGCTTTCTTGATGCTAAACGATTCGAACGATTATGAATGAGAGACGATTCTCCGGCTGTCATGTCTCTTGTTAGGATCGATAGCTTAATTTTTATAAAGTTAGAAATTTTGAATGCCATATATAAGACGTGTATATATGTATGTGTGTGTGACGTGAATAAATTTTTATTTTTTTCTCGATGAGTTTATCAAAATTTAATTTCGTTTCCCGAAAGCCATGTTACACGTTTATTCTTGAATGCAGCATTCTTTCATAACGAAACAAATTTTAGTACGTTGACACTCTGAAAACAACCATGACGTAACAAGGTCGATAAAAATAGCTTACGACGTAACAATGGTCTATAAAATAAACATATATATTATAAAAACCTTACGAGTTTTATTAATTTTTAATATTTTTTTTTTCTCCAAACATATAAGGAAATTATGATATCCAACTTATTATATTTAGAAACAGTTATTTTTTTATTTTATTTTATTTTTTTACAATGATACTGTTTATTTCGGAAATTTCTTATAAAAATTTGATAAATCCCTAGCGTTATTTATTTATTTATTTATTTAAAAAACAAAAAAAAAAGAAAAAAGAAAAACCTGCGACAGGAAAAAAAAAATCAATTTCGTTCGTCTCAAGTTTGCTCGGATATTAAAATTAATAATCAGAGATGATTAACGTAACAATACGCGGTGACGTAATAATAGACTATTTTTCAATTACTGCAAATGAGCTGAATGAATTAGTATATATCTTATTTTAGTTTCATTAAAAATTAAATTTTTTACACAGTTTTTTTTTTCTTTTTCTTTTTTTTTTTTAAATAAAGCATCAGTCTGCAATTTTGAGTTCTATTAACAGTAGTAGTAGAAGTAGAAGTAGTAATTGCAAATTTAGAGAGAGAGAGAGAGATCTCAAAATCGATTTTTTTTTTTACTTTTTTTAAGTTAAATTTTCCACTCGAAAACTTTTTAATTATACAAAAATTTAATTTCATTTATTAAATCTCTTTATTTATTTATTTTTTTCTCCTGCTATCATACCAGAAAATATTGAAATTTTCGGGTTTTGAATAATATTCCAAATCGTAAAAATATTATTACTATTATTATTATTATTATTTTAAAGATATAAAGCAAACTAAGCGTTGAAATATGGTAACTGTTGTAAATTCAATTTTCCTTATATGTCTACAGACCATAATTAAATTTAAAATAGAAAAATTAGCATACTCACATCTCGTTTGTAAAATTGAATAGTGCGAGATGAACACGCGATATCCTATGCATTGTAAACACGTAATTAAACAAGAGACATTTGCTTTAATCAAACTGAATTTTAATTACAAATCAACTCTACAATTTACCAACAAGAGATATATATTTATATATATATATAAGGAAGATTCCAGAAATATAAATAATATTCGCGAAGTTTAATTTATTTGAAATTTAAATAATTAACTTTACTACCAGCGAAGATTATTAATATTTATACACTCTTACTAAAACCGTCTTTAATGCTGATATCGATATTCTTAATATATATTTGCCATCGAGGCATTTTTCTTTTTCTTTTTAAAAATATTTGATGTACCAAAGCGACGTTTCGATCGTCGAATTCACTTTTGAGATTTAATTAACCAATCGGAAGACGTCGATGGTAATTTTTTAAAATTTCTCCAACGTGTCGCTGCGGTCTCTAATTTTCGAACTGATTAAAATTTTAAAACGGAACGGAACTACCAATTAGAAGCTAAGTCGTGAGCGACGTCATTTGCATCGATAAACCGAATGTCCAATCGTTGATAGTTTGCAACAGGTAACCTTTACGATTCGGACGATAAGTCTTTTATTATTTTTTTTTTTTATTTGTTTTTCGTAAAAATTATCGATGAGAGATGTTTTAAATGTTTGTCACCGATCGCCATCAATTGTTAGAATGGTTAGAAGTGAGTGTGTGTGTGTTCGTGCTCTAGTTACTTTGATAAAGGAAGAGAGAATGGTCTAGGAAGAGGAAATAAGGATAAAAAGGGATTACAAGAAAGAGGTGAGCAGATAGGAATAGAAGGAGCATTAAGGTAAAAAAAAGAGAGAGAGAGAGAAAAGAAACAGCTAAAGAGATGAACAGAAAATATAAGAAAGAAGAACCAGATGAGCACCGAAAGAGAACAAAAACAGAGATGAGATGAGCAAAGAGACAAGGAAGAGGAAACGACTAAGAAAAACAAAATTACAGAGATAAACAGATAAAATAAAGGAGATAAAAAGGAGAGAAAAGAGGATGATGCGAAGTGATGATCAGAGAGACTAGAGAATGGGACGATGCTAGCGAAAGAAGCGAGAGAGAGAGAGGAGATAATTAAAACAAAATTTATTACAATAATAAATCAAAGAACAATCAAGAATCTTTGTAGATTAAGAAAAGCAAACAATATTTTCTTAATCCGGAATAATTAATTACAGCAAATATTAATACCTCTAAGCGCCTTTTCCTTAATAGCAAACGTGACTTCACGTTAAAGAATGCATTCCGGAAATGGCTCGCGTTACTTCCGGCACGACACCTAGTGGGAGAAACAAAGACTAATTGTCCATATCCACTACAGGGACTTGTTATTTTTGTTTCTACCCACGCTACTAATTAGTAACTCCTTCCTTTATTAATTACAACCAAACGGTAGTCGCTTTATTTTTCTTCGGATACATTATACGTATATATTACTTTTAAACACAAGTCAAACACACACATACACACACACACACACACACACAAACATACACACAGCCAGTCGCACTTAATAAAGCATAATTGGAAAATTAACTTTTTTTTTTACTTTTCTAGAATGATTTCTGGATTACGTAAAATTTACTTGCGGGAATTGTAAAAATAAATTATTATTAAATTTAATTCTTTATTAAATTTTGTCGTAATAATCAAACCTGAACTTTTTTTTTTTTTTTTTGATAAAATATTTTATACTTCGAAAATTAATCCGCGAGTGTTTCGCGAACATGAAAATATTCTACTCCATTTTTAAGCGATTAAAAATTGAGTAACGCGTGAAGACAAAAAAATAAAAAAAATACGCTAAATTTCTGCACATCTCACTCGACCAAAAATTAAATTTTGTTTAAAGATGATTAAATTATCAAAAAAAAAAAAAAATATTTTGAATATTAACGACACTTTTAGTAATTTTTTATCTTTTTTTTTTCCTCTTCGCACTTAATTTCGTTTTACCAAAAATATAATTTTTTTTTTCTTCTAAACTTATCTATGGCTAATTTTAATTTTAATCAAATAAAACTAAGAAGCGGAGTTCGGGCACTTAATGGTATTTTATTATGACTTTATAAAGTCGCGGTAAATAACGCTGAGAGCGTTATAACTCTTAAAGCTCTTATTAAGTAAGAAAACTGACTATTTTATTATATGATAAATTACTTTCTTATAAAAGTATCACCATGCGATCCGGTAGCATTTCTGTTAAATATGAGCCATCTTTAATCGAAAATGCTGTTCTTAAGAAAAAGTTAACGAATCTCTCTGCTTAATTTTCGTGATGTTTGATCATTAAGCATCGCTCCGAATATCTTTTCTAATAGAATAGAATGATCTTTTCTCACGACAACTTTTATAAAAGTTGCTTATTTTTCTTCTTCTTCTCCTTCTTCTGTGTGTAAGAAGATTAGAAACAAAAAATTTGTTTCGTCTTCCTAGCAAGGTGGAAAATTTTCGAAGTTTGAGAGAGAGAAGCAGACAGATTGACAAGAGGATAGTCGACGGACGTTTTATACTATTGGGATTGATAGATGACTGAAGAAAGTCACTTGTTAGACTTTCTTCAGAAAGACTGAAGCGAGAGAACACCTGACAAGCGGACAAGCAACTCGACTGTCATTGCCTTTTGACGGATCACGGTACAGGGAGATATCCCGTCCACTGCTAAACAATAGCTGTGGATGGAGGTGATTGATCCAATCAAAAGTTACAATTACGTGAGTCATTCCCCTTATATAGATTTAATTAAAAAATTCTAGCTCGTGTATGCTTTCTCTCTATCTCTCTCTTTCTTTTAAGTCATAAAATGATCTCGTAAACCCTTATAAAAATTGATTCTTTACTCTCCTTAACGCAGCTTCTACCCTATTTTTTTTTTTTTTTTTGTGGAACAGTCTTTGCTTAAAATTGCTTCTCATACGACATAAACAATCATCTTGTTTTTTTAGAAAGATTAAACACTCTTACAAATAATATAGGATTTCCTAAATGTTTTTATTATAATCAATCTCTGTTTTTGAACAGTAAAACAGTATCACTTAAGAAAACTAACATAAAATCTGCACATCTGGAAACTAACCGAAAGAGAAACTGCATCATTTGAAAACTAACTGGATAGCATAAAAGCTGCACATATGAAAACTAACCGAAAGAGAAGGTGCATCATTTGAAAACTAACTGGATAACATAAAAGCTGCACATCTGAAAACTAACCTGTGATAAAAGCTGTACATCTGAAAACTAACTGACATAAAGTGGCATACTTAAATACTAAATGACGTAAAAAAGCGGCACATTTAAAAAAAACTATCACGTAAGCATCGTACTTTAAAAAACCTAACTGTAAAAACAGCATACCTAAAAAACTTCCTGGCATAAAAAGACAATTAATACTTTATATCATCTCGAAACTCTTAAATTTTTTTTCCTCTCAGACTCCAGATTAATCCAAGAAAATTATTCAAAACAAATGAAATTAAATCATTTTATTGCTCTTTCTAATCTTTTCTAACTCGTCGCGTAGAAAAAGTAACCTTTCCACATATCGGAGATAAGGATGACATTAGCTTAACTATCCATTTTCATTAACTGCATATCCGATTGCTTAACAGTCCAGTTAACAAAGTCTCTAATGTGGATTTAGATAAAGTAATAAACAGTCGCTTTTCTAACATCCCAAACGTGAAGTTTTCTTTAACAACGCTTGGGCATATTCTTTCCAGCCGGTTAGAAATGTTCTCCAGCTGCAAACATCATAGGATTTCTAAAGGTAATTGGAAATAAGCCCCGACTCCTTAGAGAAGCATTGTCAAGATATATTCTGCTAGAGGCAGCTTGTCTCTTCCAACCGTTAATTGGATCGCTGCGAGAGGCTACACCATCCAAGCCAAGGCAGTATTTCTTTTTACGATAGGATTAGAGAGCGTATAGCAGGAATGAGATAAGTGAGAGAGAAAGACACGAGACAGATAATGGTCAGGTGCAAGTAGAAACAACTCCGTAATCGCCTGTACAGGACATTTCTCTCACATGGCCAGATGTGACAACGTACCACCCACTAGTATAGCAATCATGTCAAACTTAGTCTAAGATACGTCAGTCGCTGATAATCACCGTTAATACCGAGTTAAAAGCTCCATTTAAGAACTGCCACCATCATTTTTAACTGGCTACAAACCTCCAAGTTTTTTTTTTTTTTCTAGCTATCCGGATAATTCGCGTATCGCGACTATTGACTTATAAAACCCTCGAAAAAAAAAGTTTCGATTGATCGCGAGATCGATGGTCGATTTAAAGTGAACTGGAAGGGATTAAAACGCGTTCATAACTGTTACAGTTTAGCAAAATGGGATGAAGTTTGAAACTGTACTCACCCGCAACTCATCGCACGGATGAAGTTCAGCAGAGAGAGAAGCTTGGATGTTTGACAACCGAGTACCAACACACGTTTACAGCGACTGATAAGGATACTGCACAGTTAGAGACTGGGTAGGATATGAATGTCGTCATAGCGTAGCGCACCCTGGTGGCTGTTTAGAGAACCAGGCCGTAGTGATGTTGGAACAATCGATTCGAACGTAATTGAATTTTCTAATTTTATTGTTTAGTTCCAAAGAGGGAGTGATGTTTCATTTTGTCATTTCTTAAGGTAAATATTCGTATTTACCTCGAAAAATGACAAAATGAAATATCATTCTCTCTCTTTGGAACTCAACAATAAACATACTTTTTTTTGTTTGTTTGTTATTAAACAAAAATTCCAGATTCGAATTTTTATTTTAACGCCAAACAGACCGAATGAAACTAAAAATTTATTTAAAAATAAATTATGTAAACAAAAATTATCTATTTAACAATAGTTATCCAGAATACGATAGAAACTATTATTGTTAGCCCTATAAAAAAATTATTATTATTTATAAAAATACAGTGTTTACTTTGAAATTTGCGTGAAAATTAGCGTTTCGTCTAATTTTCCCCCAACAAGATACTTCACCGCGCAGTTAGCGAGTCGTGCAGTGAAGCACGCTTTACGTAATCATAACCAAGTTAAATATTTACATACCCAAGAAGAAGGGGAAAAGAAAAAAAAAATTTCTTCTATATTTAATGGCGACTATTAATAATGAAAATTATAATGAAAATTACCGAAATTTTATCCGTTCTTGTTTATGCTGGTTAATATTTATAAAAAGAACTTTGACTGATGGTTTTTTCTCTAACGCGGGCAATCAAGGAAAACAACCTACATAAAATAAACAAGAAATACGTTTAATAATAGACATAAATGTGTCGTCAGTGCTTTTTGAACTAGATGAAGAAATAGAGCCTAGTTGTGTGAGCCAGTCACTAAAATATTTATCACTTTAACCGACTACTGAACCAACATAAAAGAAACATCGTAAATAAATAACTGATTTGAGTGCCTTAGGAAAAGATTCTCAGTAGTTGTTATAATCTTCCAGACTTATTTGGCTTACAACTATCTAATCCTTGATTTTTTGGAGTATTTTTTTTTATTTTATTTTATTTTTTAAGTTATTTGTTCGAACGAAACCGAAACATAAACACTCACTCGTACATCTATTTTCAAAATTTATAATAATTTTTTTTTTTTTAATTTTAACGACCCGTGCTGCTGCTTATAAAATATTTTGATAAAATTCTTATAAATATTTATAAAGAGAAAAAAAAATTAATTTTTTTTTTGTTTAAAATCTCACTTGGTAGTAGAGATAGCCCGATGGCATTTATGGAGAAATTTTTGTACGCATTCTATAATAATAATAATTCTACAATAAATTCCTATATTTAAGACGTGGCGGTATAAAGTTACGATTATTTAATTGCGCGTAGAGCGTAGCAACCTTTTACTTATAAAATACTTTCACTCATTCACGCTTTAATTGATAAACGTTAAATAAGTAACTATGCAATTAACATAAATTTAATTAAACGTACGCTAAATATAAACACACATTCACACACGCACATGACAACTTGTGTAAGATTGAGTATTATTATTATTAAAGTTACGGTCGTAACGTATAAGAGACAGAGAGAGAGAGTTTCGATGATTAAAATTTTCTCGAGTGTGCGAAGCGAGTTATATTAAAATAACTCATCCCAAATGATCTCATACGTTTCGACCGCAGTTCAAAGTTTACTCGAAGCAAAATTAACTATTGACATTGTGTTGCGACGGTAAAATAAAATAAAATAATAATATAAAAAGAAAGAAGAAGAACCTTACCTTTTTTTATATAGAAACTATAATGTTTGTAGAAGATATACTAGGCAATATACGAGATGGTTGAGTCAATAGATAATTTATATACTTTTAGCTCTCTTCCTTACTCTCTTAGCTAAAGTAAAGTAGCGAGTGTTTTAGCAAACCTTATGCAAACTAACTTCCCAGTTTTAAGTAAATATGGAAAGAGGATAAATTTAGAATATATTTTCTACGTCAATGTACCGTCGATGTATAAATTATCGTAAGATGTTTTCATTTGTTTTTCATGCTTCGGGCCTATTTGCATTTTGGTAATTACTATCGCGCCTCTCCAAGTTCTCTATTTATTAGCGATAAATAAAATAATTATGAAACGTGTTTGATGTTTCAAATGTTTCCATTTTCCTTATTATTATTTTTTATTCTCTGCAGATATGGAAATTCTGGAAATCTGAATGTATTCTGACTTATTCTATAGATATCCTATTATTCTGTATATATCCTAAGAATATATTAGGATTTTTTAAATGTATATATTTAGCAATGTATTGCTGGAAAGCACATAAATATCCTTACAGACGAATTTTCTATTATTCTTAGATATCCTAAGAATATATTAGGATTTTTAAGTAAGTTATATATATATTTAGCGATCTATTGCTGGAAATCATATAAACATCCTTACAGATGAATTTTCTATTATTCCGTAGATATCCTAAGAATATGCTAGGATTTCTAAGTAACTTATATATATGTAGAAATGTATTGCTGGAAAGCACATAAACATCCTTACAGACGAATTTTCTATTATTCCGTAGATATCCTAAGAATATGCTAGGATTTCTAAGTAACTTATATATATTTAGCGATATATTGCTGGAAAGTACATAAACATCCTTACAGACGAATTTTAAGATTAAATTTGCCAAATTTTTAGCTTTTTAAGCATTAAAAAAGCACTCAAAAGATATATGGTTCCTGTAAGCAAACTTCTCTGTTAATAATTCATGATTTAAATAACTTTTATCATGTTTTTTTTTTCCTTCTCCATCTATCTAAACATGTTTGGTGATCTTACTCCTTAGAAGATTCTTAATCGTAACTATCTTATACAACTATTAAATAATTTATAGAAACGTTTTTAAAACTTTGATTAAAACTCTATCTACTCGCTCGAAACTTTTTCTAAACGAATAAAAATAAATATGTATACATATATTTCTGAAATATTTAAAGTCACTAAATTCGAAAACACACAGTCTCGAACAGAAAACTAAAGAAAAAAAATTTTAACTTGTAAAAAGCAAAATTCCCCTAGAAAGAGCATCTTTTCCAGGCAGTTAGTTTTGAAATATGTAACAATTCTAAAATATACGTAACATTAAAAATATATATCATATATATATATATATTTTTTTATAAACACACACTAAACGACTACAAAAATTTTCTTTAAAAGAAACGTTAAAGAAAAAAATGCGCACAGAATATACGCAGCAAATTTGTTAAATGATACAATGAAGCCATTCATCCTCTCAGTGGCTTCTACCTTCCATCGTAAATGTAAATTTTTTTTTTTCTAACAACTGTACGCATGCTGTTATAGCAATAATAAAGAACATTGTCCTGCTATTCGTGAAACGATAACTACAGCGTGTCAATTTTTTTTTCTTTTTTTTTTTATTCGAGAACTGTTCAACCAGACGCTGCTATAGTAATAAAATCGCATTAATATTAAATTTCTGATAACCAGATAGTTTTAATTTTTATCGGTTTTCCAACTATTTTTAGCAGCAAAATTTGAATGCTACTGTAAAGGTTTAAAATGATCATTAATAATGCTACCACACTAATAATTATTCGCGGTAACCTCAAAAAAAAAAAGAAAAATATGGAAATATTTTTCATGAAATCCAAGTGCATATTAATGATGCAAAGCATAACTGGTACGATAATTCAGCGAATTATTTTTCGTTTTAAAATAAGAACTAAAAATATTATTATTCGTGCTATCTAAGTAACAATTTCTGACGATAATCTGTGTTTTTTTTTTTTTTTTTTTTTTCTATCGTAAAACCGAATTATTTTAAGATAAAAAGATAGTAGTGAAAAGGGGAAGACTGCTACATCAATATTCAAATGATGCGAAAGAAAGAGTCGTAAAAAAAGAGAAAGAGAGACAAATATAGTAGTAAATTATCAATCAGGATATTATTTTATAAATATTTAGAGAAAATTGTGCAAAGAAAGAAAACATTAATCTGAAATTTATTGAATATATACAGTAACACGTGAACACTTTTAAATGTTGAAAAGCATTCGATTAAGTAAACACTTTCAGCTAAGAATTGCTTTAAAGTCGAGGTTTTAAACTGCAAATCGATGCTGCTGAAGTGTATTGACAATGCTAGGAAAAGTCATAATTTTAATAGTGTTTGAATAGTGTGATAATTATTTTCAAAACGTTAAAAATTAATATATATATTTTTTCTACAGCATCACCAATTTTAAAAACTTAATGTATACTCGTTAAAAACACGAACAAATAAATAAATAAATAAATCCAGAATATTTTTGTATTACTATTATTAATGCTACTACATTAATAGATTTGTTTATGTAAAACGCTAATTTTATCGATACTTTTATAGAATTAACCACCACTGCTGTTTTCCAAAGTTTCGAAAAATTTGAAACAGTTGTTTAAAAAAGAAAAATTGTTGCTATAGCAGAACTAAAACTTGTCGAAACTTGTTGGATTATTAAAAATATTACAACAAATTAATAAGATAGATTAGTTGTAATCGACAATTAACAAATAATTAAAACGAAACAATATTAATACTACTACAGCAACAATTTAATTGTAGCAATTCGCTAAAAAAGATCGATTTAAACAGGTAAATTTTTAAATCGATTAAAACCGATTATGACGATAAATCGATGTATCGTCATAATCGGTCATAAAGAATCGATTTGTCGTCATAAATCGATTTATCGTAAATAATCATTTATCGTCATAATTCGATTTATCTTCATAATCGTCGTAAATACTTAAGTGAAATAGACATCACTTTTTAATTTGCATATAATTCCGCTAAAGTAACAATGATTGCAGATTTATCTTATGAAATTTGCATTTAAAATAATCACGTTCAATCCAAATCATAGCGATAATATCAAAACGAATATGATAAATTATTGATGTGCATCTATAGCAATAATAATAATTATTATTATTACTGTATTTCGGTTTCATTACTGCATTAAGTTTAAGTGATGTATATATACATACTACTGCTATATTAGCAATTGCTATTTTGATTCAGCAATAAATCTGTCAGCAACGAATGTCACTAGAGTAGTAACGGATAATTTTTTTTACATGTTTTATAATTTTTATGTATATGTGTATATATATATATATCCTTAAATTAATTACATCATAAATTGTAAAATGTAATTAAGATTTAATTGATTTTCCCCCCTCTCTCTCTACGGCGAATGAGATTATTTTTAAGATTTATTAGAAATTTTATTAGATTAAAAATTAATTTAAATGCATAAAAACAAAAAAAAATTTGAATTTATTAATACCGTGGTAGCAGTGCGTAGACAGACATTATAAAACAGAAATAAATAACTAAATAAAAAACTGAATGGCTTAAGTATCATTAAATATTTAACTCTTTTATTTTCTTAATGATGATTTATGGGGACAAATACTAATTAATTAATTATATCCCTAGAGCATTATTTAATACAACAAAAGATTTTAATTAATAGCTGATTTACTCTTGTATCACACTAAGAAGCTTAACCATAATGGAAAGTATAAGTATGAGGATTAAATTTTGAATTTTAATACTATAATAGCAATTTTTATGGGGGAGGGAACTGTGAACTTCGAACGTGTTCTTCGTTTAGAATAATATTAAAAACTGCTTTTAATGTTGTTCCGAACGGATGCATTTTTCTTTTTCTTTTCTTTCTAGTATTCGAATCGAATCCGTGTTACTATAGGAATAATTTAAGACTTATACAACATTACTGCATCACAAAATTTGTTGTTTAAGTAATAAAATACGTTGTTTCTTTGTTTTTTTCTTTGAAGCAAGAAGAGTTTTCCTGTATTTATGTTACAGTAAAGAAACAAGATATGTGTTGTTGCTATAAAAGCATCGAAGAATTTTAGCAATCTATTAACAAGATTTGCGAGGTATATTAACTGGATATATCATGGTAACATACTACTAAGACTTCACTACAAATAAATATATTTGTATATAATTTTAAACATAGATGTATTAATGGTACTACTATAATAACAAAGTTATAAAATGCTGGAATTAAAAATTTGTTGCTACCATATTATTTAGTATCAATTGCTGATACCATTACATCATTAACAGTAATAATTGAAAAGAAAGAATGGATTTTTTTACACTCATTCTGTTATTGTATTAATGCGCAAATACTGAACTTACACGTGCTTACGTGCATTACTAATATAGAAACAATAAAATCTAATAAAAATAATGCAAAGATAGAAAATTATTATAAATCATGCTAGATTAAGGTTGCTAAATAAATTTACATGTTTTCGTACGGTTGATGTCTCTAAAATTACAAAATTCTATCATTAAACACAAGCGAAATAACTTAATTATCTCAAATTTAATTAGATATTTTTATTCGCGGTAACACGTACAAACGATTTACTTAAAATAATTAGTTTTATTTCATTCTTTATCTTTGTAAAATATTAAACAAATGTCCACACAAGATCCTTACGTCTTCGTGTTAAAACGCAACTGATAGTCAGTAGCTTCGAGGAATTATTTCTACTTAAATTTTCCTCTGAGAAAATACCAAAAAATTCTTATAAAGGAGGTTAAGGAGAGAGAGAAAGAAAAAAAAATTCGGGTAATATGCGAAGATAAATGATTTTGTCTTTAATGACTCGTCAATTGAGGCGTCTCCGTAATTGTTTGAGTCATCAAATCTTTTTCTTCTCTTTAACAAATGATTGTTTTTGTTTTTTAATTAAAAAATGGTGTTCAGGCGCCAAAAACTTTTTTATTTTTGTTTAGTTATAATAGAAACACCCGTATCACGTGATATTATGCCATAAAGTAATTATCAATCAGGCATTTGTCACGAGAACTTCCTAACTGAAATTCGCATGCAACGTAACAAGAGATACATACTTGAACATTTCCAGAGCCAAAATCGGTTAATCATGATTATATATAGGCCTATATATTAATGCAAACACTATAATAAACATCAAACTACGTATAAACTCAGTTATAGTCATTCTCGCTTATGTTTATTTTTAGCTCTGTATCAAAGCTCAACAAGTAAATATCATTATATTATACAGTGCTTAATGAAATCAGTTATTAGAATTCAGTAGATGAAAAATTGAAATTTTTAATTGTTATATTTCAAAAGATGAAGAATTTAACAATTAAAAAATACTGATTCGAATAGAAGAAAATTCAGAAATTTTTAATTGTTTGAATAAAGTAGATGAAATATCTGATTTTTTTTTTTTTTTTTTTTTTTTGTTAGAATTCACTATATAACGAATCAGAACTTTTTAATTATCAAATTTCACTAGATTAAGTGAATCAGAATTTTTTAATTGTCAAATTTCACTAGATTAAGTGAATCAGAATTTTTTAATTGTCAAATTTCACCAGATGAAGAATCAAAATTTTTTAATTGTCAAATTTCACTGGATGAAAAATCAGAATTTTTTAATTGTCAAATTTCAGTAGTTGAAGAATCGGAATTTTTTAATTGTCAAATTTCAATAGATGAAGAATCGGAATTTTTTAATTGTTAGTTTTCAATAGATGAAAAAAAATCAGAATTTAGTAGAATTCACATAATAATACGAATTTTTCACTAACAGAAGTCTGATTCACTTGATGATAAGTTCACATATCTGTTACGAGACGTCGGATTCGGTAACAACTAACTAAAAATCCATGTCGCACGAATGTCTGTGACAAGCGCCACGTGTCATCAGTCATCGACACGTGATCCTCAATTAACGAGGTCATCTCGTATAGCCAGCATTGCGCTGCTAGAGGCGTTTCCATTAGTACCACGTGACCTGCAGACGTTTATCATCGCATTCGTTCTGTGTGACTGATTTAGATTAGCTCATACTCAATAAGTAGTTTCGCTTTATTTTAAGTAACAAGTTGATCATAGGTTTGGTTCTAAAAAAAAAAAGAAAAACGCGATGGAGACAACTAAAGTTTCGGCTTATAACTAGAGTAATACTTTAATCGCCCGTCATTCATCTTATAGATGTTGTATCATTCGACCTAAGGCGAAAATATTTACCAGATCGTTAAAACTCCGCTTGATGTACAAATGAACACGTTTCATAATTTTAACCTAATGAAAAAAACTTAATCCCAGAGAAAAACTTCAATGATGTCTTACTGATAATGATAATTTCTTTTTATTATTTCCTCCATTAATTTCTTTCTTTATTTTTTATTTTTTGCCTTTTTCTTCTTCCATTAATCATTAAATATCTGGAAAAAAAACAACTAAAACTGAAGGAAGAAAGTTTTAATTTCTCTAAATGAAACTTTTAGTAATGATATTTTTCTACTTTTTTTTTCCTATTGTTAATGAACTTACATTTTCTCAAATTTTCGTAAATTTTTTTTTTGAATGCTGTTTTGCGTAAACAGAACGCTGAAATTAATTCTTGTCAGTTGTAATTTTTTTAAAAAAAAGTTTAAATAATTCTCGAAAAAAAAACAATTATGCAAACTGTCAGACTGTTAAATGAATCTTTCGAAATTGTGACTGTTTCGTATATTATATAAAGCTGTAAGTGATTACGTTAGGTCGCGTTGGCGAAATTGAATTTCGTGAGGTTCTTCTTGTTCCTTCGAGAAATTTTGGCATCGTCCGCCATCCCGCGGTGATGCCATTCGCACGATTTTACTCGGAATTGGCGAGAGTGCCACGCGATTAGAAGCAACACCGTTGATCGATCACGTGGCTGCATATAGTTGACATCCAATCTCTGTTATAGCAGATAGAGAAAAAAAAATACTCGTGACACAGTAATCGATATAAAGTCACGTGACTGCCGCGGAAATCTCCATGTAAATCACAGGAGGAATCGGACGGTTTTAATTCCGGAGAACACGTGACAGCAGATGCAAATTACTCGGAATAAGAAAAATAAAAGAAACCATGTAGAAGATCAAAAAAAAAAAGAAAAAAGACAGAGAGAGAACTAGACAGGAAAGACGAAAATTTTTGTCCCTGGAGCCACGCTTGAAAGGACAAACAGAAGGCGATGTTTTTTCGAAGAAAGAGGACCAAAGTCCTTTTGGAACTGTCTGCTTGAAAGAACATCCAAGATCGAACAATTCCCAGCAAAACATTTGGTCAAATATCTTTGGATAAAACATTTTGTTTCTTGCTATTCTTAGTATTATTTTTATTCATTCCGTATTCGCACAAACAATAATTCCTAATGCGATCACGTGATCGGTGGACTTATTCCTAACTTAATTCCGAAATGACTCCTGTCACATGACATGTACTGATTCCGAATTCTAATCAACTTACATTCGGATATTTCATTTTAATATTCGAAGTGAAGATCATCACGTGATGATGATAATAATAATCTAAAAGCATTACTGTAACTTTTCTTGTAAGTCTGGTTATGTTAATTAAGCAGCGTGACATTAGAACAGGAGATAGGAACGGCATCTATTCCTGCACTCGCGATCGCTTCAACTGGGATGCTAATTACGACGCAGCGATCACGTGATGCACTTCATCAAAACGTCATCGTAAGAAAGAGGAGTAACAGAGAAGGAAAGAAGTAACAAAGTTAGTTGCAATCACCGGAAGGAGATATGGAGTAGGAGGAGACGTTGCATTGTCTGACCGAATGGCAGACATTTGTATATGACGTGACCCGAACAAAGGCTTCTTCTCCTTTGTCCGTCCGACAGCAAAAATAAATAAAAGCAAATGCAGTCTCTCTGTTAATCTGCTGACACCCTACACTTCCGACTGTCGACTTTCTTCCCCAATTCACTTCTGGCTTTGTTTCCATTCTGTGACGTCAACCGTTATATTTTTTTTTCTTCTTCTTTTATTTCTATTCCTGGTCTGCTAGTTTTGTCGTAATCATTATTAACTGTTAGACGAACACCAGTAATAAACACGTAACGACGACTTGACCACAAAGCGCGATTCAGACTTTAGAATACGACAATTCTCGCGAGAGGCATTATATAAACCGTTGAATCTCGTTTGCAATGTCACGGAGTGATGAATACAAATTTGTATTCCTAATTCCGTAAAATCACAAATTAGATTCAATCTACGTCGACACGGATGAAGTTTAATATTCGGCATTGTGCATGCAAGCTAGTGTTTGGTTCCATCGACAAAAATATCGTATATTACTACTACTACTACTACTAAGAATTTCCGTTGTGTCATTGCATAATGTGACATCACGAACTGAAAATTTCATATGCCAATGGCCTTAATGCCAGCGAGTTCTCAGTATGACGTCGAAAAAAGAAGCATAACACTAATACACGCCATAGTAATAGATAATACAAGTCTAGCAGTCCACAAGCGAGCTTTATATATATAACTCCCATTATGGCCCACGAATTTATTGTTATCCTGCTGTTTTATAGAGTAATAAATCAACTACTTGAACGTCTTAATGAAATTTTTATAAATAATTCACTAACCTCTATCCTATGACGTAACAACAGATATACACACGCTCGTTAGAAAACACTAATAAAAAATTAAATAAAAATAAAACTTACCTTTTTAGTCAGAGGTGTCTAAGCCGAATGCAGTACGAAACGAACATCAATAATTTATACTATTCAATAAATCAACCTCAACGGTGTCGATGAGAAAGCTTTATTTGTTTAGACTTGTGTGACATAAGGGCAGTCTGTTATACCATGATCATGACTTATTTCTACATAGGCTATCCGATTTCTGGACAGAAGCGGGATGAGAAAGGCAACAGCCATCCCAAACTAAATATAACCGCAGAAGTATTAACTGTCAGAGGATATAGTAAATTCGTGGGGCTGTCACATATTTTTGAATAAACATCACACGCTCCCCCAAGTGCGACATAAGTTGGGAAAGTCTCATTCCGTCGATATTCTTCGCTTTCGCTTGAGCAAACACGAAATAAAACGAGAAGGAAGTGACAGATGTGACAACTCTGCTGATCCATTGACGTCACGCAAATCGAAAACTTTCTCAAACCATATCAATTTTTAATATAGGAGAATTTTTACTGCCGCGTCGCCTCGCGCCTGCGCTCGGCGTCACGCTTAATTGCTCCAACTTTTCTCCACACACACACACACACTCTCTCTCTCCTCTTCTCTCCGCGCGGTTAATGTTGTTATGTCACGGATGCGGAGATGGGTTTAGCTAATTGATAAAAATACTGAAATCTAATTATGTCACCAATCCCTCGTTCGCGAAATAAATAAATAAATCGTTTAACTTATTTACCCGAAAAAAACGTCATTATATATTATTACGTCATCGTATCTTCGCTGTCGGTTATAGAAATGCATATCTTTCAGAAAGCGAAACGTTTTCTTTCCTCCGATATTTGCAATATCCGAACGTAAATTTTCCAACAATTGACAATTTTCTAGAAAAGTTATTCTAGAAAATTGATGACGTAACAATAACGATTCCGTTTCTAAAGAAATAGAGTTGTTGTTTTTTTTTCGAGTTAAAAAAGAAATATTTCTCTATAATAAATGCAAAATTACTGCATAAATTATTCAGTTCATTACTCGCAATAATTTATACGTATTCTCGAAAATCAAAATAAAAATAATACATGCCGAATTGCTTTCATCTCGTACGGTTTTACGCAGAATAATTTATATTTTTAATATTAAATTTTAATGATTTTTCCAGCAATTACAGTTAATGCATCTTTTCTTAATAAATATTAAATCAAACATTATTTCAGTACTTGCAAACCTTCTATTATACCTATAAATTGTTAATTATATATGCTGTTTATTATTTAATTAAAAAAATATGGTTGATACGTTTCGAATCATATATTTAAGTTAAGCCAAAAATTCGATATAGCCTGAAACCCCTATAATTTTTTTTATACCTTATATTTTCTTTATATTAAACTTACAAAATATTGTTTTTCATTAAAAAAAATTTTATAATGCATCCAAACGCGTTAAAGTGATATGCATCCATAAAAATGAAACACTTAATAAAAATATTTTCTCCCCCTATGGTTAAGGGCCCACCGTCAGTTCCGCATGTAGTAAAAGGCGACTAAAGGGGTCACCTCGCGTTGGTGGTTCCAAGGTCCGTCACTAGGGGCTCTCCTGTGGGCTCCTACATGGAATCGAGACTAGCTTCTGCAGTGCCCACATCCATCACTGGGGGCCTGGGGTGGGACCCTATACGGATCCAGATTGCCCGGAGGGCTTGCCCGCCTCGTCTTCATAACCGGCTTTCGCGCCTAACGTCTTTTGGGAACAAGTTCTTACATAACCCCCATAGAGAAGGATAGTATCAAAAAACAAAAATAAATATTTTCTCATAGTCTCATTATGGATCCCTAAATTTTCGCAAAACTTGCTGGCATATGCATATAAAAATTGTATAAAAGCGCACGTATTTATGATATCGTAATGAAAATTTCACGAAATTTGAACATTTTAAAAATTGTTGTGTTACTTTATGAATATTTGAACGACCAGCAAAATACAAAACAAGAGATAAAATATTCGATTGGGCATCAAAATTAAAAAATGCTCAGCGGCTCGTACATAAGACGATTACTATGTCGAAAATATGAACTCGTGTCCAAAAAATTTTTACGACTTTTTACAAAACAAAAATCTGCACATTACGTTAAAACGGGTAAACTAGACAACTAGTGAAAAATTAGTGGTCGCTACCATTTCTGGTCGCTAAGCTGTGATATTATAGCCTGGAGAAAAGGAATATTCTGCAAAAACTACTTATTTTAACGACTCAGAACTTCATTCTTTTAAACGCTAGCGAAAAGTAACTTAAACAAATAAAAAATATAAAAATGGCTTTCTCGCAAAGTGATATACAGAATACTCCATCCAATTTTCGGTATTATTTTTGTCTAAAAAAAAAACAGGTCATATCAGAATTTCGAGAAAGTCAACGTTTTCTGGCATTTCGCGTTTATATTATATTAACATATATAGTACATGCATCGCACATATTCTTCGCATGAGAGCACAGAATGCTGTATATTATGAAAAGTATCTCGTAGGAAATTCAATGCTTTTCATGTAAGAACATTAATGCATTAGCAAAATTATATACAATCGGTGAAGAATGCATGTGAAACGTATACATAGCAAACATAAAATCCCGGAGTTCTATTTTGGGAGAACTCTGGGATGCAATATAGATTATTATTTTCTAGAAAGAGTAGTTTTTAGCAGATTACATGTTACTATAAATAGCACTGTTTGTCATTTCTTCTTTACATGTTATCTTTAGAAGAGACTTATCGATACTTTTTGTTATACTTTTCAATGACCAGACTATAATTATGCATTAATAGCTTATTCGATACGAACTACGGGATACTATTCTGTCGAAAATCTTGAGGGAATCTTGTCTCTCTTTGTATGAAATTATGAAAATTTTTCTTTTATCCTAGCAGATTTGCCCAAAAAATGATCGGAAAACTGCATTAAAGAAAGAACTTTAATGAAACTTGCTATAGTTTCTGCTGTACAAAATCATTACATACGCTATAGAACAGATTTATAAATATGCTACTCTATTATTAGCACTTGGATATAGCAAATATAAAAATGATATATAAAATATAAAAAATATTCAATAGAAGTTATCGAAATGTTCGAATAATTAAAAATAACAATTGAAAGTAATGCATAACAACATAAAATAAAATGATTATTCTCTAAAATATATCGTCCAATCACCAATATTTCAATGCAGTAATGGCGGTCAACTCGGAGAAACATGACGACTATACATCTTTTCGTAAATGTGAGATACGATTCGAAATTTCGTAAAATGAAATACGATAATACCATATCTAAGCCAGATAGGTATTAAATCTTCAAAACCTTACTGGTTAGAAATTTTCGTTCTACGTTTTTTATACGACAGAATTACATCCGCCATTTTAGAACTGACTCATGGTAGGAATCGCTATTGCAGAAATAATTCTGAATTTAGATCAAATAAATGATAAATGAATGAAAATACATTATTATAGAAAGATTTCTAAGTTCTTTAAATTCTACGGTACTTTCCTTCTGGATGGTGCACAGGTTTAACCTATTTTACGCTATTTTCCACTCAGTAAGAGTATTAAGTGGCGGGGCGAAACAAGCCCTTCTACAAGTTGCCCACTCCTGCAGAGGGGCCAGCCGGGTTGCGGAGGATGGGAACGATGGGCCCCATGATAAATATTTTCAAAGAGTGGGGCCCGAGACTCGAACCCAGGTCCTCCAGAATGGAAGGCCGAAACGTTTCCATGCGGCCAATCCGGCCTACAATGTTTGGTAACTCTATAGTTACCAAACTCTACAGTAGGGCTTATTAACTTTTATAGTTTCGAAAAGGAAAAAATTGCTGCCATTTTTATAGAAAAGCAAAACGATTTTTCAGTAATTAGGATGGAGTTTTAATCGGGTATTATTATTATTAATTTATACGAAATATTAAGTATTTTCTGTAAATTTTAAAATATTAACATGTTGCTAATATTTTACAGAATTTAAGATCCGGCGCTTTAATTCCACCAGCGTAGAAAATACAATAAATTTTATTTGAACTAAACTTAAGAAAAAGAGTGCCTGAACTACATAAAATTTCATAGGCCGTTATAAATTTTATTTCAAAAAATATATACAAAAAATAAATATATTCTTTTCAGGTATTTTCCATTTTTGCAGATTTTATTTGACTGAGATTTTGTTTACTAGAGGGCCCGCGTGATCTCCATCTTGTTTTCAGATGGCTGATGAAAATAAAAATACTGACATCAATGCTTTTATACTAGTATTATATATTTGATTTGGATTACATTGTAAACATAGAAGTTTTTGTGAAGAATACTTGTAAGCAAGTGATCTCGTAAACCTATCTACTTTTCGATAGTGTTCTAACATGGCGTACTTGTATATAATGCAATCGCAGGTTTTCGTCATGCAAAAAGACCGAAAACGAGATATACAACTCCACTGGTTTATTTTATAAGATGAGGTTTTAAACAAAAATCGGAATTCTAGAAAACAATATCGATTTATGACGTAATAAAGAAAGTATAGAGCTAGATTCTAGAAAGCTTTGTTTGGTTACGATAGTTTCTGCTTATCGAAGAGACTCCCGGACTGATTGAATCTCATTACCGATAAATCCCATTTTTCTGCTTTTTTTTTGTGTAATTTTGAAATTTCTCAGGGATAATGTTATTTTTTCTTATAAAACACATCTAAGTAAAACTTTCGATGAACAGGTATAATCAGAAAAATCTTGATTGCTATCAATATGCCAAAAATTCTGTCATGGTAGAAATGGACGAATAAAAGTCAATTTTTTTGTAGCTTTCGTATGTTACTTCAAATAAAAATTTTGAAGGGTGTAAACAAAAAACTTATTTTGGCCCGGAGGTGTTAATCGATTTAATTTATTTTTTTCCCCCTCTCTATATTTTCTATATACAGAAAAGAGTTCGGAAATCGTTAATCACGAGGAAGCAATCAAAATCCAAATAGTAATAACAGAGTTTGTGTGAGCGTTGTCATCTGCTGGGTTATTGACAAAATAAAGAAATATGTGTATGCCATCGATCCAAAAAACACACAGCCGAAATTATTTCCCTCAGAATACCAACTATCCGTTATCGACTACGAACTCATTTATCACATCTTATCTCAGCTTTCCGTTTGGCCAACCGTGGATTGTATCAATCTGTACAACAATCGGTACAGATGTATAACAAACACATCCAAAATCTGCAATTACATTACCCGTATGGTTCGACACATTTCTTTTCATTTTTATTCAGTTAATTAATTTTTAATGGATCAAATAAATTTTCTTCCAAACGTTAATACAGCTCAGAGATATTAAAATATTTCGCTTGAATGTCGAAATATAATTTTTCATATTTTAAAAATTACATTTCGCCATCTTCGATACGCTGCAGACACTCGATTTTATTTGACATTAGTGCCTTGCGAGGAAAAGATCTTGAAATAATAATCAAGTCCTTGACGTAATAATTAATTTCTAATAAAATTTCTAATTGACGTAATAATTAAGTTTTCTATGAACTCTTAATTATTACGTCACTGCCATTGTTAGAAAATATTTCGACGTAACCTGTGATTTGTTATTCGTGACAAGCATCTTCTATCTTTGCTGTTTTCACTATTATTCCGTCACGTTGAAGAAATTTCTTGCCAGATAAAAAAAAAAGAACAAAAACAAAGATTGCATTATCTTTCAAAAAAAAAAAAAAAAATACTAATTGTTACGTCATTCACGTAAACAATAGATTTTACTGTAACGTATTTTTGTTTTAAATTTTATAAATCGTCATTTACTCCATAAAATAATTTAAAATTTTCTCCGGGTATGACAAGATTATTATTACGCTTTCATTACGTCATGTATGTGTCCAGAATGAATAATTAATGTTCTAGAAAAGTTTTTCTTCTTGTTTTTGATTAAGAATCGCATCATGTCAAAGCCATCTTTAATTATCTCTAAAGGCGCTATCTAAAATAAAACAAATCTTTGTGGATTAATTAACTACTCTCATTTTTAATGGTTATTACGTCACATTTTTATTTCACTAAAGAATTTCCCCATTACTTTAGCCAATATTTAAAAAAAAATAATACAAGAGAAAGAAGAAAAAATAAAATATTCTCAGAGGTTATTAAATTAAGCAAAACTTAATTTTTCGATTAACATTCTAGTTATTTACTACTTTGGAAGCGCAAATGCATTATTTTAATGAATGATGTTTACTGTTTTCCATATAGATGGCTAACATATAAAAAAAAAAAAAACAGGGAAAGGTTATTAAAACTTTCAATTTCTCAACTGAAAATTGCCAAATTTTCTAACACGCATCTGGCATATTTTGTCGTGATGTAATATTTTCTTCTCCTAGTGTGAGTAGCGATCAAATTTATTGTAAGATCTTGAATCCTCTTTCATATATTTTATTTCATTCGAAAATCGTTAAACACGTTTTTTTCCCTCCCTCCCTCCCCGCTTTTCATTCAAAATCGCCATAGGGTTCGCATTTAAGAACTCTGCCATTTTTCATTCAAAATCATCGTCAAGTTAACAGTAAACTTCTGTCATTTTTCATCCGAAAAATCATTTTTAAATAATAAATATTTATGACGAATTTTTCGTTTCCGGCATGGGTGGCGCTTTAGTTCCTCGAGATGTGACGTCAAATTCGTGACGAAACGACCACGCAAAAAAGAAAAAAAAATTAGTCAATTTACGCCAATAAACAAACTGCGCACGCAAAAAGATATCTATTTCACTTTCTGACGTTATTGCGTCACAATGAAAATATACACGTAAGCTGGCCGATATCGACATAAAATCCACCTTATTGCGTCGTAATTAAAAGGCTTAACACACCTTCGAATTAAACGCCATCTAACGTTAAATAGCGACCTCTGTTATACTTTTAAAATCTCCTATTTTTATTCGA
Source organism: Androctonus mauritanicus (assembly GCA_011317285.2). Taxonomy (NCBI): domain Eukaryota; kingdom Metazoa; phylum Arthropoda; class Arachnida; order Scorpiones; family Buthidae; genus Androctonus; species Androctonus mauritanicus. The sequence continues at coordinate 6,272 of WUQG02312040.1, read as the reverse complement.
ATTAAAATTTTTTAAAAAATCCGAAACGTTTGAAACAAGGCGAAATTTTTGAATTTTCCTTCAATAATATATCAGAAATCACTTTGAATATTTCTTACCTTCAATTGCTAATGCATCTGTTCGAAGTATCAGGGCTATTTCCCTTCAATGGCTTTCTTCCCCTCTCACACTTGACCCGCTTCCTTCTAGTATGGATGCTGGCTATAAATCATTTCAAACGGTAATGTTCGTGCCACAAAACCTCATCGTCTTGTGTACTCTTTCCTCCCATCTATCATACTGTCTTCCGTACTGGAAAAATTTCTCAAAAAAAAAAAAAAAATTATATATATATATTTATATAAAAAAAACCCCCTCTCTTGCCATCTCTCCCACAATATGGCCGAATTTAGTTTTGAAATTAAATATTAATTTTTGTCAAGGGCCCCGTATTTACTTTGCCATTCCGAACATATATTATTAAATATATACTTTTGAGGGTGCAGTTAATTCGAGTGGTGGATTTTATTCGATTTCAGGTGATTAATCGCCGATCACGTGATCCATTAAGCGTATCCGCAAATCCACTAGGCGAAGCGGTCTCTCTGACACCGTCTGTTACCCCCTGTTGACATGCTTTATTGCCGACTTTGGCCAACAATAGCGACCACCAATCGTTAACTCTTCGGTCACGTGAGGTGCTTTTTCTTCCACTCCGATTATCCTTTTAGTTAAGACAAATTTACAGACTGCCTTCATTTATTTATACACCATTTCCAGACAATCTAAATTATTCTAAGGGTTGCACTCTGTTAATCTAAAGTGATCGATAGTTGATTCGAAACACTAGAAAATCCGACAACAAAAGCAACAATATATTATATATACGTACACTGTGCTTCGTGTGTTTGTGTGTTAACTGAAGAGACAGGACAAAAACCACTCTAGCTCGTAACAAAGGCAATCGTTCAGCGTGCATTAAACGATTTACAATAGTTTCTGGTTTGGTGATTATTTTAAAATCCTCTGATCATGTGGAACGCCCAGGTAATTACAAGTCGAGAATTCAACCGGCTTTTAATAGTTGACAAGTAAACAAATTAACTCCTTTAATCATACCAAAGACAAGATTAGTACCAACGAAAATGAGGCATTTCCAGACGTCGAGCGATCAGAAAACAGTGTTTACTTTTGGAAAACAAAATATTAAAGTACATCCCGAGAGAAATTTTTTTTTTTTTTAAATACCGTACTTTATTTAAATTTGTTTCCATCGGTGGCATCAACATAAATCGAAAAACGGTATTTATTCCGCCCACAGAATTTCAAAAATGTTTTCGGTAGTAGTAGGAAATAAACAGAAATTCATTAAAAAGTAATAACCTATCTATTTACTTATCCGGTTCGTAAGTATTGTTAAGTTTTGAACGATGTTTGATGTAATTTTTTTTTTTTTTTGCATGATTTCTTCCTATTCAACTCGAGTTTGTCGTTATGAGGAAATTGCATGTTTTAATTCCGCTCTGCAATTATATCAAGTCGTCCCAAAAGTAATATCGTTTTTTTTTTAATATACTGTACTTGTTCGAACGTGTCTCAACTTGTCTAAACACGAATTTTTAAAGATTATAAAAATACCACTAAGCCGAAGTGGATTTATTTTATGGAATAATATATACTTTGATTAAATTGGCGTTTTATATCCTTAAATAATAAAAATGACATCGTTTTTGGGAGGACCCGATAGAATTTTAAAAATTTTTCGCCGGTTATTTGAGTAATTAATTGTTTTTAAATTTTTTTGAATTTCTCATCTCGCATCTCGATTTGTTAATATAAGCCTCGCAATTGTTAAAATTTTAAAAATTCAAATATTTGAATCGTTCGGCGCGTGACGTGAAAACAAACCAATTCGTCTATTATTGGTCGAGTTCGAAATTTAATGCGAATTTCATCCAATAACGTTTTAAATATTTCTTTCAGCTAACGTAACTATCGAATTTAATATTTTAGTTGGAGTTTTAAACTTTAACCAACAGAGAAACAAAATAATTTTTGAAATGTTATTTTTGTTCAATAAGATTGACGAAGAGACGAAAAGTCGACGTTTTCCGAAGGGGCGAACAGCCGCCATCTGTCGGTAAGAGAGGGAAATATCGTTGCAATAATTAGACATGAAATGCCTAAATAACAACCTAATCGATTAATGGTTAATCGATTGCAAATAACGTACTTAATAAGCAAAAGGGACAAGTGCCGCCATCTATCGCGTCTATGCTGAATTTATTTCGAGTTAATGCTCCTTTTTGCGTTGGAGATCGCCTTCTGCACCAAAATTTCAACATATGGAACAATGGTTTAGATTTATTAAGCTCCAAAAGTACTTAAAGATGTTCCTATCAAATAACCGGTTAAGGTTAAGTTAGATGGAGCACATGACAGAGGCTTTAGCAGATGATGTTATATATGACCTCTTCCGTCTACAATTGCAAAGTAATGGCAGAGTAACTTGATAACTTTAACGATCAAACATTATCGTCTATATTCAATGATTAAATGTTTTCCTCGTATTCTTCAAAGTTGAACATTTAAGGAGAGGATAGAAGAAAGATGCCAGAGAAACCATTGATCTTGGGTTTCATTTTGTGACAGTCAAAAGAATATATTGCATGCTTTTACTACTCTGTTGAAATATCACTTTCTTCTACCTGGATGCTGTTATTATGATTTGATGTGTGACATTTTCTTGAACTTTCTCAGTGTAAAGATTCAAAAATCTGAAAATTTTATAGTGTTGTACATCTTAAAATTTATATTAAAAAAAAAAAAATACAAAAAAATCTTTGGTAAGAATTCTAAATTCATAATTTAGTTTTTATTAAAAACCTGTCAACATCTCCAAAATTTGATTCCTCTTTGGTCTCTTATGCATACATACAGAAGTGTCGTGTGCCAACCTGGAGCAGTCGACTTCGCGCAAAATAATTTAATTTTCCTGTTTGTAATAAAATTTATTATTACACAATAAAAGTTTTACGATAATAATATTTCGACATTACAATTGTATATGTATACAGTATATATATATAATTTTTTGTTTTTTTGCTATTAAAATTGTGTTTTCTTCTAGAGCTGCTGTTTTTCGTATTATAAATTCTGCAGAGCTTGAGACTAAAATTTGAAGGATGGCAAATAGATATTATTACTGATAAGTCATTAAATTACTGTTCTAAAATAAACATTTTTTTTTTTTTTAATCCTATTATACCTGTTATTGTTTTCTGTGAAGTGAAAATAGAAGGGAAAAAAAATTAGTCAAATCTACTGATATGACTTCAACAAATTTATATATACAAGGAGACATATCTGTATTCAAATATGGAGAATAAAATATATATATTTTTATGTATGTATATGCTGCTGACTTCCCCTCATTCTAGATTCATAGTTGAACAGAATTTTCAATGTTAAAGAATTTACAATATTTTGCTTTGATCTGAACATAAATTAGATGCTAATCACTGAATAATGTTTTTAGTCCAGTTCTTCATATTGTATTGTCTTTGATGTAACCTTTGATGGACCAGGAAGTGCCACATTTTCTTCACTACTCATGTCATCGTCTTCTAAACCGCCAAACAGTGATTGAAGAATGTTTCCTATAAATTTATCATTATTATTTTCAATATATAAACATTTTTTAGAAACTTAACAATAAAAATAGTAATCTGCTAACAACAATTATCGGCTTTATTAAAAAATAAACCAAACAAAATCAAACTTACCAAATAGGCCTTGTTGTTTTGGTGGTGGTGGAGGCATTCCAAAGAATAATTGACCGATTTTATCAAGATACTATTTTTCAAAAATTTTCCAGTTAGAATACAAAGTACATTATTTATTTTAATTAGAAAAATTAGCTTACTTTTAAATAAGAGGGGTCACGATTTAAAGCTATCCGATATTGCTCACATAACACTGTAAAAACAGGCAGCTTTCCACTATTAAAAAAATCATTCTCATAAATGTTAAACATATTTATCAGCTAAAAATAACTCTTTGTATAAGGAAAAATAAATAAAATCTAATTTTATTTCTTACTTGTCAATGGCCGGAAGGAGAAACCAGAGAAAATTAAGAAGTGGTAAGAGAAATGGAGGTCCTGGATTTACTTTTGGATGCTTCTGTGCATATGCATGGAATGCTATTGTTGCTGTTGCTTTATTTTTAAGGCACAAATATCTAGAAAAAATTTTCAAAATTAAAAATCATTTTAAAAAATTTTTGTAAAACTGACTTTTAAAAATCAATATCAGTGAACGTATACTTTCAGTTTATTGTTAAAGATTCTTAAATGGAATTTTGCATCATATCATTCCCAGTAAAAAAAATTCAAGTTTCAAGATTATGAACTTCTTTGTCATGAAAATGGATTTTAAATTAACAAAAATTTTCAATAAGTATTTCTTTAATTTAAATTCTTGATTTTTTTAATTTAATTTCTTTTCAATGAGCATTCTATTTTTAGACAAATTTCAATTCCAACTCTTAAATGCTTCAATGATGAAAGTTTTGTTTTTTATACATTTCTTTTATTCTGAAAAAACATGTCATTGATTGATCATCATTTACAAAATATACTGATAAAAATCTTTTAGATAAAAAATTTTTACAACAATAATAATCAAAATAATCTCCATTATCAATAAAATGCTAACCATACAATGAATGAAAGTTTAAAGTGCAATCTACATAAATCAAGAAATAAAATTTTTAGTATAGTGCTAATAAAGAAGAAAGAAAAAAATTCCGATATCAAAGGTTTCCTGACTTATAGAGCAACTTATATTTGATATTTCAATCAATGACACTAGGAAATGAAAATGCACTGACACATGCTCTATCACTACCTCTCTTATACAAACCAGAAAATACAATTGGACATAGAAAATTGGTTTTGGAAATAGAGAATCCAAATCATAATAAGTATCAAATTCATATTCAGTCAATAACAAATGCATTATAAAACTTTATTCACATTTATTTTGCATGATACTTTATACATAAACTTCATTTAAAATTATAATTAATATATTATCAGAAGAAAAATTTGGCAATTATAGTACTTTTTTTATTCTAAATGAATTTTTAAATGAAAATTGAATTGATATAAAATTATAATTTACTTTGAATCCAATACAATATACTAAATTCTACAACTTCTAACTAAATTGTAATCAAAATCATGTAATTTTATTCTCTGCACGTTTTTCAATTTTTATGAAAATATATTTAAATCAATAACATCATCAAATTAAATCAATCAGTATCAATAAAAAAAATTGTTATTTATAATATATAAATTCCAACACAATGTCTTCATATTTTAATGTAAATTTGAAGTTTATTTTAAAAAATGATTAACAAACAGTATTTATCAAAACAAAACTTGACTATTTGTTTTAAAATACTTCAATTAAAAATCAATTTTAAATAAAATAACATATTGTTTAATCATTTTTGGATACTTATGTTAGATTATTATTTAATCTAAGTATAAAAAAAAAAAAAAATCTCTACAGACTTATCTAGATATAAAAAAACCTGTAAAACAAGCATATAATTAGTTCCCATTAGTTCTGTAAATAACTTTTTAGAATTATTTCCGATAAGATTCCTCAAAATAAGATAAATTTAATAGACTATTATTAAGAAAACTAATAAATAAAATTTAAAATCAAAAGTTATAAAACTACTTTGGGAATATGTAATTAAATAAAGTATATTTGTATCATTTGAAAGCAATATAACTGAAATTCGGATAAATCAAATAATCACGTACTTGTTTTATTTTCATTTAATTGCATTAGAAATCTTTATAGTGCTGTATTATTTGCATCTTAATATAGTATGTAACAAAAGTTCTCAGACTCAGATTGCAAAACATTTGATTTACATATACAGACATTTTTTTTTAATTTTGAATATTTTAGATATTTTGATTATTGTAAACAAGTATATTTTAACTCATCTGAAACAAATATATGCTGGTATCAATGTTCTGGGCCTTCTGCTTCTTTTCCAGTTATCAACTTGTTCAGTTTCATGAAAATGATGAGATCATGTATAATACTTTTTGTAGGTTTTACACTGTCAGGAAATTGAGTTTGAAAAACTTCAACACATTTTTTTTTTTGCAAAATATGTTTGTAAAATACTTCTACAAGTGTGGTCTTCTGTATTCATGAAAAACTCATGGCTGACTATCCTAGTCCTTTCTCAGTATAAAGAGA